>MKEJ01087723.1:0-17243 GCA_001753735.1 Embelia ribes
TTCAAGGTTGAACACCAAAATTCGAAAGCGGCTTACCCAAAAGTTGGGATTTAAAGGCTTTGTTTAAGGCTTGAAAGTGGTAGAATTTGGCCAAAGCTTGGCTAATTTCATCAAAGTCCTCTTACTTTCCTCTCCCTATCTCTCTATAGTGAATATACTGGTGTAATATTGACTGATTTCGAGGTTATAGAAGTGTTTTAACAAGTTTGAGAGGCTCAAACACATGGTTGTACACTTGGCAACCTTTCTATTTTGGGACATATCTATCGAATGATTCATGAAATCAGTCGACCGATTTTCCTATTTCAGTCCAAAAATTTTCAAGGCTTTTAAATCCTCTACACATAATGGGAACTTTGTCTTTGAATTTCAGAGCAACCCTTGGATAGGAGTCAAGGTCACTATTGTCGGGCTCGATATGTCAAAGTCTTGAAATTTTGGCTAAGTAGCAGTTGGCCGTGGTTTCACATGCCATTACCAGGATGCTCAGCAATTTGTTTTCACCACTTGCATTCTCAGTCTTGTATAAGGTCCTTGTTTCGAAGGTTATCAAATCTTTGCTCACTATTACTCAACTCTGGTCTTCAGAAGTCTCCGGTCATCGATATCCTCGTCAATGCACAAAGAAGGGCTATCAATTACAACTACACCATTTGCACTGTAGTCATACGCTTCCTCAAGTAATAGGCCTTGGCTTTAAGTGCTAAGAGTTTTCTAGGGTTGCTTGCTTATTGAAACAAGAAATCAATTTGTTGAGCTTTTCAATTCTTCATCTATACGTATATACACTCTAGTTCAATAAGCGGTCATTCATATACAATTACATACTGTTAAAAATGAAAAAAAGAAGGATATCGCATTGGTTTCCTCATCATTGTAGGAAGCTTTGGGCATTTTTGGCCAAGTTGATCAAGGTTTCAAGATCCACTAGTTGCAAAGGATTTATCATGTCCTGGATCAATGGTCTCAGTCTAGCTCGAAACCTTCTCATTTTTTGTGCTTTGGTCTCTAATTGTTCGGGGGCATACATGCACAGATTTTTGAAGTCACAATAATACTCGAATACAGTATGCTGGTCCTGCTACATGTTTATGAAGGCATGACATTGCTCCTCATATTTGTCTATGCTGCAATAGCATTCTACAAACAGCTATTTAAACCTATCCTAGGTGTCTATCCTTTCCATGCCAGCACCATTGCGCATTATTGTCGTGCCACTAAACCTCGGCTTCGTCTTTCAAGTAGAATAAAGCCATCTCAAATTTCTCTCACTCATCTTACACTCCTGCTTCCCCAAAAGCAGTTTCCATCAATAAAACCCATTGGGGTACCCTAGTCAAATCCATATCAGCTTGGAATATGGGAAGAGGTATACTAGCAAATCTCATTCGAGTTTGAACTATATCTTGACTCTCTTCATTGTATTAGTTTTATCTCCTGGTTGGTTCCCAAATCATCGCTTGTATGGTCCGCGTCCTAGTGATTCTATCCATATAATAAACCCAGGTCTCGTAAGCTTTTAGGGGCATCGGGTCTCATTGATGGTTTACTTGTGCAGGCTTTTCATCCATATTTGGGACATTTTCTTCCTCTTCACTCGCTTCCTCATTTTCGAACTATTGTACGGGATCATAGTCATTTTCTAGCTCAAGCTCATCTTCAACCCCATATGGATCCTCTTCGTCCTCCGGCTCAAAAGGGTCTACCGGGTCAGGGTCGTCCAAGAAGTTGATTGGTTCATCCGTGATTTCACGATTTTCTCTTTCTTATTCTTCCTCTAACGAGTTCTCTAAATTGGGGTCTTCAACAATCACTAATGGTCCATTTACTTCTTTGTGTTCGTTTTTCTCTTCGAAGTTCACAGGGTCTATTACTCTGGACGAGGGTTTGCTGCCAGAGTCTGCCACACTTCCCTAATATTCTTGGGGTAGTTAGTAGTGTCACAGTTACAATGGGTTCATGATTCAAATGATCCTCACTGGCTCCTTTTGTCTAAGGTCTCTTTGCCCTTTGCAACTATATCATGAAAATTTCCCACAAATAAATTTACAAAACATGCTTATGGGTGCTCGTGTTTCAATTCAAAATATGCATTTTATTTGTCACCATCATTCTTCCCGTCATTGAGAATTTGCTTTCCATATGTCGTAATCGTTTGTATTTATCAATGACCGTCTATCGTCATCCTCTTCACATTCCCACTCCTACACGGTTGCCAGAAACTTTGTCAACTGTTCCATCCCCATGGTAGAATAAATTTGCATATAAGACCTTCTATCATAAGCCTAGTGAGTTTTCATCGTCTCACGTCAAAACATGCCCACAAAAAAAATTTGACGTGCTACTTTACCGTAGGTCCATCACTGCACAATTTGCCATCACCAAACTCAACCACTGCTATACTTCTAGCTAAATTCCCACTTCTAACCAACAATCTTACTACTTTGCACTAACTGCTGACTGCAAGGTTTTTGTTATCTAGGCTGACAAGTTTAGAGGGCCCGACTTTTCCTAGGAAATCGAAGGTTCAAATATTGTTCTAATGCACACGTCAACAAACTGAATAATAATAGCGTTCTTGTAAAGGATGAACCATGTTTACTTAAATTTTTGGGATTATTGTTGAAAGACAACTACGTATGTGACTAAGTAGTATTTTTGAAATTCTTTGATATGGAAATTATAAGATTTGAAAGCGGGATAAACACGAAAATAAGTTGTCTTTAATTGGAGCAGGGCAATCAGTCGAATGATTGCTATGAGCAAAGTTAGAATTAACCCATATGGATGTTTATAGCCATGAAACCACGTTTTGAGAACCGAGAGCCAGAATATAGGTGAAAACCAAACTGGACCAGTGCCTTTTATAAGGAAGAGTTAAGTTTGAAGCTTGTGAAAACGTTTTAAAGGTTACAGATACGGGCTAGTTATGTGCAGTAGACCCTATGAAAAGTATTGTATTAATTGGGAAAACACATTTCTTTATATCATAGATATATATGTTATATAGCAGGTTGTGTGCAGTATATGGAAATTTTTATGCAAAATGGACTAATATGAAGGTTTTATGAAAACTTAACAAGTGATAAAATTTCCCATGTAATGAAGTGCAAAATAAGGGTGTACATGCGTGGACATAGTGTGAACTACATTAAAGGTAACATAAATTTTATGTGAAACCATAAGAAACCAAATTAGGGGAAACTGTATGTTTTAAGCTAACTATTTGTGCATTGTTTGAAAAGGGAGGGAAATTTGGGTAGTTTTTTGCTACGACCACATATGAAATCATATATTATTTTCTAAAATCTCACGTGCCTGGGTCCTCGGATTCTAGAGACGAGACGTCCTACATACGTCTAGTACCCAAGGCCGACTAAAATTTATGTAACCCGATTAGTTCTGATATCATTTTGTCACGCTCTGGATCCCGCCCAACTTGGGACGCGATCTAAATGCGACACATCACTACAATGATATAAAAGAACCACATTGTTCATTATAAACTTTGTTTATATTTAAAGTCTTAATTACATAACGATGTCATAACAGAAAGTGGTTAACTAACACTAGAGGCGGAAATATATAACTACGTCTGGCACAACTAAAGGCATTATACAAGGAAACACTAAGGACGGTAGGGCCCGAAACTACCTCCAGAAGAAGACACTAACAATCTTCCCATCTTTCCTAGCTTGACTTCACTTCTCCTGTTCGATTGGATCTGGTGCGATGATGGAAATAGCTACCACTTACTCCGATATCTGTTAGTTTCCAACACATAGAAATGTAGCAAATGGTTAGGGCATTTGTCGAGTAAAAATAGCACGCTCATCAGTTAAGGCATAAAATCAACTTTTGACGAAGAGTACATATTTAATAATTTAAAGCATTTCGAAAAAAAAGAATACAACCACTTAGTTTATTTCCTTCGTTCATCACTTCGTCAATTTTTTATTTGTTAATGCATTCCCATCTCATCCACATGTCGTCACACATCACATCATCTTCACATATCTACGCACACTGACCTTCATAACAACGACGACGACATCGGCACAATATATTGGGGCCCTCGAATGACGCATTAGGAAAACATTCAAACTCGAGATCACAAGTTTCTCAAGACTTTGTGCACAAAAATTTTAGTGGGTGTACCTTCCCACCAGAGCCTCATGTGAGACCCAAAAAAATTTCATTACTCATAAGGGGTCCCACCATGGATCCCTAAGATTAACTCACTAATCCATGAGTTATCTTCTTTAGTAATTCGCATATTGTCAATGTATATATGCATCTGATTATACGTATATGCTTATCTACAATGTACGGATACAACCAATGCATGATTTTGATTTCAACTTTGAAAACTCGAATTTGTTCTAGAAGTCTCGTTCACGTGCACTATCACGTCATTAGATCATCTTATTCGTAGTTAAGCCTCGTGGGTTAAGTTCACGCCAATGCTTGTCTGAGCTTATCTCCTCTCTTTTTTTTCTTTTTCTTTTTCTTTTTCCTGTACTTGCAAAGGTCAATTGGTCAAGTCTTGTTCTCACCTGTGCTCGTCATCGGAATTGTCCGGGTTTGGGTCCCGAAGGAAAGGAAAATGTTGTACCACAATACGGTCCCTCCAATGCTTCCGCATGAGTGCAAGTAACTAAAAACACGTAACAGCTTCTTAACATGGTCAAAGAGAAGAAAGAAAAAAGTGGTGCTAATACACAACCTAAAAGAATATATAACAGAAATATAGGGAGACAGTTTAAACAGACTATTACTTTTATAAAGTACCAATTTTTACTTGCAATATTTCTTACAATTCAGGGGATAGACGTTTCTCGGAGTGGAAATCTAAGTTGTCGCATCATTCTTTCTCTTTCTTCTTGTCTCCAGGTCTTACAGGCAAAGATGCCTGGCAGTCATCACGTGTCTGTTATGTCATTCTTCTATTCGGCCTACAGCTTGAGTCATCCAAGGTACTACTTTGGCTCCCTACGCGTGCTCAGTAGGCTCCATGAGGTTTCCATTCTTTGGTCTCAATCGTCCGGGTAGTCTTATATCTCTTTTTGCAACAAAATTCTTCAAGATTCTCCCTTAGGTGCCACATACGACCGTCTGCGATCTCCACATGTAATAGTCATGTGCTATTTCTCAATTAGTCCAATGTTTATAATTTTTTAATACAACTAAAAATCCATATGTGTCTACTAGTTACTAATATGCCTTATAGTTTCACAAATTGTACGGTTCTTACATTTATTCCAACGTGTCTAAACTTCTTCTCGTCTTATAGTAGGGTTCTGGTTTTTCATTGCTCATAAACTAAAATTCAACACGCATTCTTCCATGGTTATGTCATATTGGTATGTATTTCAACGTTTTGAAACATTTTGGCATGTCGGGCTTACTCGTCATCCCTAATTTCGCAAAATTTTCTTTTAACTTCTTTTTTTTGTTAACGTAACAGAATTACTTTCATAACGCCATTCTAATTCTCCATTCAATCTGGTTTCCTTCAATGGCGTTCGGGCTCGTAATCTGTTGGGGAAACACGTGGTTGATTTTATTATACTCATTTTCTCAATTACGTGCTCGTTTCAACTACGTGCTCGCGCTTAAGTAGCATGCAAAGAATGTCACTTACTTAAAATTTTAGGAAAAAGGTTTATGCATTTTACAAATTTAACCAAAACTTCAAAGGGTACTAAATTTATCAGGAGAATATCCTAACAGTACCTCAGTTATTCTCAAAAAATGCACTAGAAGGGTTCTTGGCTCACATGCATGGCTGTCGTGATTGTATATTCATCAAGTCATTACATTCTAGGGGCTGAAATCGGCTCAGGGCTAGAAAAAAAAATACATGCAACTCAGCTTCTCAATTTGCCTGATTAAATTAGTCGCAAATCAATGTTTCTGGAACAATTCAAGGTTTTACGAATTAAGCTAGTGTTCATTCCTGGAATTCTTTTGAGAACAGTAGCTAGGAGGCTAATTGGAATTCTTTTACGCACACACCACTGTTTCCTTGGCTAATTTATTGAAAGGTCATCAACTGTCGTCTAAATACATCAAATCCAAATATTCATCACTAATTGGTGACTTTAACCCACTTTTAGTCATTGCTTTCAAGGTTGAACACCAAAATTCGAAAGCGGCTTACCCAAAAGTTGGGATTTAAAGGCTTTGTTTAAGGCTTGAAAGTGGTAGAATTTGGCCAAAGCTTGGCTAATTTCATCAAAGTCCTCTTACTTTCCTCTCCCTATCTCTCTATAGTGAATATACTGGTGTAATATTGACTGATTTCGAGGTTATAGAAGTGTTTTAACAAGTTTGAGAGGCTCAAACACATGGTTGTACACTTGGCAACCTTTCTATTTTGGGACATATCTATCGAATGATTCATGAAATCAGTCGACCGATTTTCCTATTTCAGTCCAAAAATTTTCAAGGCTTTTAAATCCTCTACACATAATGGGAACTTTGTCTTTGAATTTCAGAGCAACCCTTGGATAGGAGTCAAGGTCACTATTGTCGGGCTCGATATGTCAAAGTCTTGAAATTTTGGCTAAGTAGCAGTTGGCCGTGGTTTCACATGCCATTACCAGGATGCTCAGCAATTTGTTTTCACCACTTGCATTCTCAGTCTTGTATAAGGTCCTTGTTTCGAAGGTTATCAAATCTTTGCTCACTATTACTCAACTCTGGTCTTCAGAAGTCTCCGGTCATCGATATCCTCGTCAATGCACAAAGAAGGGCTATCAATTACAACTACACCATTTGCACTGTAGTCATACGCTTCCTCAAGTAATAGGCCTTGGCTTTAAGTGCTAAGAGTTTTCTAGGGTTGCTTGCTTATTGAAACAAGAAATCAATTTGTTGAGCTTTTCAATTCTTCATCTATACGTATATACACTCTAGTTCAATAAGCGGTCATTCATATACAATTACATACTGTTAAAAATGAAAAAAAGAAGGATATCGCATTGGTTTCCTCATCATTGTAGGAAGCTTTGGGCATTTTTGGCCAAGTTGATCAAGGTTTCAAGATCCACTAGTTGCAAAGGATTTATCATGTCCTGGATCAATGGTCTCAGTCTAGCTCGAAACCTTCTCATTTTTTGTGCTTTGGTCTCTAATTGTTCGGGGGCATACATGCACAGATTTTTGAAGTCACAATAATACTCGAATACAGTATGCTGGTCCTGCTACATGTTTATGAAGGCATGACATTGCTCCTCATATTTGTCTATGCTGCAATAGCATTCTACAAACAGCTATTTAAACCTATCCTAGGTGTCTATCCTTTCCATGCCAGCACCATTGCGCATTATTGTCGTGCCACTAAACCTCGGCTTCGTCTTTCAAGTAGAATAAAGCCATCTCAAATTTCTCTCACTCATCTTACACTCCTGCTTCCCCAAAAGCAGTTTCCATCAATAAAACCCATTGGGGTACCCTAGTCAAATCCATATCAGCTTGGAATATGGGAAGAGGTATACTAGCAAATCTCATTCGAGTTTGAACTATATCTTGACTCTCTTCATTGTATTAGTTTTATCTCCTGGTTGGTTCCCAAATCATCGCTTGTATGGTCCGCGTCCTAGTGATTCTATCCATATAATAAACCCAGGTCTCGTAAGCTTTTAGGGGCATCGGGTCTCATTGATGGTTTACTTGTGCAGGCTTTTCATCCATATTTGGGACATTTTCTTCCTCTTCACTCGCTTCCTCATTTTCGAACTATTGTACGGGATCATAGTCATTTTCTAGCTCAAGCTCATCTTCAACCCCATATGGATCCTCTTCGTCCTCCGGCTCAAAAGGGTCTACCGGGTCAGGGTCGTCCAAGAAGTTGATTGGTTCATCCGTGATTTCACGATTTTCTCTTTCTTATTCTTCCTCTAACGAGTTCTCTAAATTGGGGTCTTCAACAATCACTAATGGTCCATTTACTTCTTTGTGTTCGTTTTTCTCTTCGAAGTTCACAGGGTCTATTACTCTGGACGAGGGTTTGCTGCCAGAGTCTGCCACACTTCCCTAATATTCTTGGGGTAGTTAGTAGTGTCACAGTTACAATGGGTTCATGATTCAAATGATCCTCACTGGCTCCTTTTGTCTAAGGTCTCTTTGCCCTTTGCAACTATATCATGAAAATTTCCCACAAATAAATTTACAAAACATGCTTATGGGTGCTCGTGTTTCAATTCAAAATATGCATTTTATTTGTCACCATCATTCTTCCCGTCATTGAGAATTTGCTTTCCATATGTCGTAATCGTTTGTATTTATCAATGACCGTCTATCGTCATCCTCTTCACATTCCCACTCCTACACGGTTGCCAGAAACTTTGTCAACTGTTCCATCCCCATGGTAGAATAAATTTGCATATAAGACCTTCTATCATAAGCCTAGTGAGTTTTCATCGTCTCACGTCAAAACATGCCCACAAAAAAAATTTGACGTGCTACTTTACCGTAGGTCCATCACTGCACAATTTGCCATCACCAAACTCAACCACTGCTATACTTCTAGCTAAATTCCCACTTCTAACCAACAATCTTACTACTTTGCACTAACTGCTGACTGCAAGGTTTTTGTTATCTAGGCTGACAAGTTTAGAGGGCCCGACTTTTCCTAGGAAATCGAAGGTTCAAATATTGTTCTAATGCACACGTCAACAAACTGAATAATAATAGCGTTCTTGTAAAGGATGAACCATGTTTACTTAAATTTTTGGGATTATTGTTGAAAGACAACTACGTATGTGACTAAGTAGTATTTTTGAAATTCTTTGATATGGAAATTATAAGATTTGAAAGCGGGATAAACACGAAAATAAGTTGTCTTTAATTGGAGCAGGGCAATCAGTCGAATGATTGCTATGAGCAAAGTTAGAATTAACCCATATGGATGTTTATAGCCATGAAACCACGTTTTGAGAACCGAGAGCCAGAATATAGGTGAAAACCAAACTGGACCAGTGCCTTTTATAAGGAAGAGTTAAGTTTGAAGCTTGTGAAAACGTTTTAAAGGTTACAGATACGGGCTAGTTATGTGCAGTAGACCCTATGAAAAGTATTGTATTAATTGGGAAAACACATTTCTTTATATCATAGATATATATGTTATATAGCAGGTTGTGTGCAGTATATGGAAATTTTTATGCAAAATGGACTAATATAAAAGTTTTATGAAAACTTAACAAGTGATAAAATTTCCCATGTAATGAAGTGCAAAATAAGGGTGTACATGCGTGGACATAGTGTGAACTACATTAAAGGTAACATAAATTTTATGTGAAACCATAAGAAACCAAATTAGGGGAAACTGTATGTTTTAAGCTAACTATTTGTGCATTGTTTGAAAAGGGAGGGAAATTTGGGTAGTTTTTTGCTACGACCACAGTAAAATTATATAATATTTTTCTAAAATCTCACGTGCCTGGGTCCTCGGATTCTAGAGACGAGACGTCCTACATACGTCTAGTACCCAAGGCCGACTAAAATTTATGTAACCCGATTAGTTCTGATATCATTTTGTCACGCTCTGGATCCCGCCCAACTTGGGACGCGATCTAAATGCGACACATCACTACAATGATATAAAAGAACCACATTGTTCATTATAAACTTTGTTTATATTTAAAGTCTTAATTACATAACGATGTCATAACAGAAAGTGGTTAACTAACACTAGAGGCGGAAATATATAACTACGTCTGGCACAACTAAAGGCATTATACAAGGAAACACTAAGGACGGTAGGGCCCGAAACTACCTCCAGAAGAAGACACTAACAATCTTCCCATCTTTCCTAGCTTGACTTCACTTCTCCTGTTCGATTGGATCTGGTGCGATGATGGAAATAGCTACCACTTACTCCGATATCTGTTAGTTTCCAACACATAGAAATGTAGCAAATGGTTAGGGCATTTGTCGAGTAAAAATAGCACGCTCATCAGTTAAGGCATAAAATCAACTTTTGACGAAGAGTACATATTTAATAATTTAAAGCATTTCGAAAAAAAAGAATACAACCACTTAGTTTATTTCCTTCGTTCATCACTTCGTCAATTTTTTATTTGTTAATGCATTCCCATCTCATCCACATGTCGTCACACATCACATCATCTTCACATATCTACGCACACTGACCTTCATAACAACGACGACGACATCGGCACAATATATTGGGGCCCTCGAATTATGCATTAGGAAAACATTCAAACTCGAGATCACAAGTTTCTCAAGACTTTGTGCACAAAAATTTTAGTGGGTGTACCTTCCCACCAGAGCCTCATGTGAGACCCAAAAAAATTTCATTACTCATAAGGGGTCCCACCATGGATCCCTAAGATTAACTCACTAATCCATGAGTTATCTTCTTTAGTAATTCGCATATTGTCAATGTATATATGCATCTGATTATACGTATATGCTTATCTACAATGTACGGATACAACCAATGCATGATTTTGATTTCAACTTTGAAAACTCGAATTTGTTCTAGAAGTCTCGTTCACGTGCACTATCACGTCATTAGATCATCTTATTCGTAGTTAAGCCTCGTGGGTTAAGTTCACGCCAATGCTTGTCTGAGCTTATCTCCTCTCTTTTTTTTCTTTTTCTTTTTCTTTTTCCTGTACTTGCAAAGGTCAATTGGTCAAGTCTTGTTCTCACCTGTGCTCGTCATCGGAATTGTCCGGGTTTGGGTCCCGAAGGAAAGGAAAATGTTGTACCACAATACGGTCCCTCCAATGCTTCCGCATGAGTGCAAGTAACTAAAAACACGTAACAGCTTCTTAACATGGTCAAAGAGAAGAAAGAAAAAAGTGGTGCTAATACACAACCTAAAAGAATATATAACAGAAATATAGGGAGACAGTTTAAACAGACTATTACTTTTATAAAGTACCAATTTTTAATTGCAATATTTCTTACAATTCAGGGGATAGACGTTTCTCGGAGTGGAAAGGGTCAGTGGTGGACTCAGTAGTCGGGGTTTTCCTAACCCAAAATGTGTCGGATCATCTGTCAAGGTACAACTTGGTTTCCAAGATTGTGGTCGATTTTGTTTTTTCCTGTTTGTCGTTTAAGAAAACCCAAAACCTGTCTGGTTGTGAGTTTTAACTCTAGGTCTTTGAGAATCAAAACTACAATGTGTTACTTTTAACTTAATTTTTTTTAATTTTCTGGTTTAGGAAATTCAAACTCATGTTGTAATTTTCTCTTTTCGTCGGTTTAAAAGCATTCTCTCTCTCTTCTTTTTAAGAAAAACCCAAGAATGATATTATACTAAGTGCGTTTTAGCTTTTTATCAAGAAAAATACTTTAAATGAAACTTAACACCGAACAAGTTTTCTTAGTGAAGAAACGCATCTTAAAAAAATATTAACTAATCAGAACTTCGTTTTCAATAATCCAGTCGAACGAGCTTAAAGTAATCTATGATTTTAATTTTCTTGTGAAGTGTTATTTGATTTTGTGGTAAATGATGTTACGTCTCCTGTCTTTTGTAGCTCTGCCTACATGTCTCTTGCTTCCCGATTTCCCATTAAGCCTACAAACAAACTTAAGTTCGTAAACTCTAATTGTGCCGAAACTATTCCGATAGTTGAAGTAGTTGAGCCAGAAAGAGGTGAATGCTCCATATATAATCATCCTGTAGAGAAAGAAAGTGTCCTGCGACCGGGAACTGATTCTGTGACAATGATAAATGATTCTGATAAGAATCAAGCGGAACCAATAAACTGGGATGAGTTGCGGAAAACCTATGGTGCTTGTGCGAAGAGAGAAAACTCAGGTAGATATTCGGACTCTGTGGACTGGGAGGCAGTTAGGCTGGCACCACCAGCAGAGGTAGCGGACACTATCAAGATGCGGGGTCAACATGTCGTGATTGGGGCGAAAATCCAGGTAATAAAATTAAAATTATGAATTTCGGTTTTTATGGAATTCTGATTTAGGATGTTTCCGCCATGTTTTCAGGCTTTTCTTAACAGGCTGGTGAAAGACCACGGAAGTATTGACCTAGAGTGGCTGAGAAATGTTCCACCTGATAAAGCCAAGTTGCGTGAACATAATATTTAGTTTTAGTCTTTTATGGAATGACATATTTATGTAGCTATGTAAAGTTGTGAGTTTTTTTTATTGACAATCCATTTGTATCCGTACGTCCTTGTAGGAAATACTTGCTGAGCTTTCATGGTCTTGGGTTGAAAAGCGTAGAGTGCACAAGGCTCTTGTGTCTGCATCATCATGCTTTTCCAGTAAGATCTTTTAGTGATATTACTATGTTCTTTCTTCTCAACTAAAGCTAAGAAAATATCGAGCACTGGTTAATATCACATAATCATTTTTTACCAGGTTGACATAAATGTGGCACGAGTGGCAGTACGTCTAGGATGGGTCCCGATACAGCCACTTCCCGGTGGACTTGAGTTCCATCTCTTAGACCAGTAAGTGTCGTGATAGTGTTGGATCAACTTGAAGTATGAATTTTCAGCTATACTAACATTACTCTGGTTTAGGTACCCAGTGATGGATGCAGTTCAAGTATTTCTATGGCCTCGCTTGTGCACGCTCGACCAAAAGACTTTGTAATTCTACATTTATGTCCTTTACAATGCTCTTTAATTTATCTTCTAGTTTTATGCCATGTGGGTGTAATCTATCTCATTGTATTAATATAATGCAGGTATGAGCTCCATTACCAAATGATCACATTTGGAAAGGTATGGTCCATTGCTCTAAGCCTCTGATTGCTTGATACATGTTCTGCCTTGTTACAGGTAAAAAACTGATTATCATGCCTTACAGGTTTTCTGTAAAAAACAAAAACCAAGCTGTGGAACATGTCCAATGAGAGGAGAGTGCAAACACCATGCAAGTGAAGTTGCTAGGTTTTTATCAAACTTTCCATCTCTTCTCCTTTTCTGCCAATCTAGCTTCTACAGTGATTTATCCTTTTGCTATTATATGAAGTCAAGATTCTGTCTGCTTACCTAAATTTCGAAAAAAAGATTCTGCTTACCTAAAACTAAGGCTGTTTTGTTTTACAGGAAAACTAAGGCTCGTATCTGCATTAGAATACAAAGGAGATAGCCCTTATCTTCTCTCTCACTAGAAATCTAATTACCTTAACAAATTTAGAGCACTCTGTATCTCCCCTCTAATATAGATTATAATAGAATTATGATAAATAATAATATTTTCCCGAGAAGATTCCAGTAAGCTACCAATCACTTATATATCCAGGAAAATCAAAATCTTAGTTTTGAAAATTTTCTCTGGAATTCTTTTTCCATCAGAAAAATGGAGCCTAAGATTATCCTTTATTGATATAGGCTCTTACAATTGCTTAGGGTTGGGTGTTGACACATTTATTTTGGCTGAAAGATAACAAATTAGTTGTTATTTACATAGCCAGAGGCAAAGGACAGTTTATCAGTCACTGAAAAGTGTTGACTTTCCTGCTCTATAAATTTGTTTATAAAAGTTTTCTTCTTACTACTTGGGAATTCACAAAAACAATTAATAAAACCTTTTTCTAAATAGTATTCTGACTATTTTGTCTTTTAATGATATCAAACGTATTATCCTTGAATAGACTGTGAATACTTCAAGAATTGCTCAAATTCAAGTTGATTTGTCATTTCTTACAAATTTCAAACCAGGAATGTTCGTTAAATTATTATATTGCCTCCTTCCTGTTTCCCCATACTTTTAAGGACAGGTTTCTTGCTTTCTGTTTCATCTATAGCAGCTTTCTAAATCTGTTTTGGTTACTAGTATTTGTCATTACCATCTTTTACTTTAATTTCACAATGTGACAGCTAAAATAATCATATTTCTCGAATTTCTTGTAATTAATATAAGTATAGCTCACAAAAATCCCACACTATGAAATAAGTTACTGAAATAGACAGGTTTAATGCAGTTTTAGACGATCTCTGCCAAGTACAAAACCGGAGAGCACATCAAGTGCGATTGTTTCCATTCCAGATGTTGAAGACTTGTTGAAATTTAAACCAACCGTGACAGAATCCTTTCCTCCGTCGAGTTACCAAAACAAAAATGCGGAGCCCATCATTGAATACCCAGCATCTCCCGTGCAGGTGTCTAATGAAAATTTGGTGAGGGATAGTGAAGATTGGTGTGGTCAAGCTGATGATGATTATGAGGATGTGGATGTGGATGAGGATGAGGATGAGGATGTGGTTGTGAATGTGGATGAGGATGAAAGTCCTACCATTAGACTTGGTACTGAAGACTGGATTGAGAATGAAGATGATATCCCTACCATTAAACTTGGTTCTGAAGAGTTGAAAAAAAGATTTCGAGAGACTATGCATGAGAGTGACATTGTTCTTCCAGAGGATGATGTGTCAAAAGCTCTCATTGCTTTGACTTCAGGAGCATCTTCAATCCCCGCACCCAAATTGAAGAATGTTGGCCGTTTAAGAACAGTTCACCACGTGTAAGCAATTCAAATCTCCATGAAGGAAAATAAATTTTGTTGTGAGTATGAATCAATCAAAACTTAATGATGATAGAGTCATGGTTGCAAGGGAATTGTGAGTATACTCAAACTCGCATCTTGCATTGTAGCATTTCTAAAATTAAAAACTAATTTTGTGATTAGCTATACACTGCCAAATGTGGGTACGGTTTTGTGTCTTCTGTAAAGAAATGCAATATTACTAAAATATTGGGCAATAAATTGTTTATTTTTCCTATGTAGGATAGCTTAAGACAAGGGGGCACAATTAGTCCTTTGTAAAACTAAACAGAGGAATGACCAAAACCCCTCCTAAAAGAGGATGGGTCTGTCGAATCCTTAATTGGGAAAGTCGTCTTGTCTATCCCTAAGAGGAGACGACCAAAACCCCTCATTAAATGGGACTGGTTTGTGGTTCCTTAATTGGGGAAGAAGCTCTGTCTATCCCTAAGTGTTAATGTACATACTGTAAATTTCTTTATTGTGGGCCCAGCAATGTTATTTATCCTCATACTTAGGTTTGCCAATATTTAGTTATATAGGGTACTAACACTAATTTATTGTATTCTAATGCAGATACGAGCTTCCCGATTCTCACCCTATCTTGGCTGGGGTAAGTTGCATCACTTATCAACTGAACATGCTTCTACGTTTGTTTAGTAACGATTGCTAACCAACCTTAAATGCAGGTGCAGAGGCGAGAGCCTGATGATCCATCCCCATATCTTCTTGTTATTTGGGCTTTAGGTACATAACTAGCAAAAGAATTATTTGACAAGAGTATTATCTATATTACAAATATTTTACTGAATTTGATAATTTACTGCATCCTTTTCCAATGACTTGATGGGAAATACATTTTATTAGATGCTGATGCTAGCCACTCCAAACCATTTAGAAGTCAAAGCTGCTCCCGAAGATCGGAACTATGTGATGTAGAGATGTGCTGTTCGTCGGATTATATGGAAGACCAAAACTCAGAAACGGTTCCTGGAACATTAATGGTGACAATTTTTTACTTTCTGCTGCTTGATGCCTTTAGCTGCTAATTTTATTTGTTTGTCACTCTCGATTATATTCTAAAACGATGGTTTGACTTAATATGTTTATCCGCCTGCAGATACCTTGTCGAACAGCAAACAAAGGGAGATTTCCACTAAATGGGACATACTTTCAAGTTAATGAGGTGAACTTGCCAAAACACTATCTTCGATGTAATTATTTGCTTGCTTATTAAATAATGTTAGACTAAATGCAAATTGTTATGTTTAACAGGTTTTTGCTGACGATGAATCTGCTGAGCAACCAATACAAGTTCCTCGAAAATGGTTATGGAATTTGAGAAGACGGTTTCTGTATTGTGGAAGCAGCGCTTCAGCAATATTTACCGGTAAATAGCATCGCATCTTGATATTAACTAATAATAATCTGAACCAAATGATATAATTTTTGTAACCACTTGTTATTTTTATTTTCTTGAATAGGTTGCTCAATAGAGGAAATTCAGCATTGCTTTTGGAGAGGTATAAATGACGTATAGTCACACTTTGCTTTGAATTTCTGATAAATTTTGCAGTTGTTTTGGATGATGAAGTATCGAACTCGAACTATGAACCGTTCAGTTCTTTCTAATCTAGCAAATGGGAACTATGGTTAAATAGTATCTTTCCTTCAACATATTTGAGTTCAAGGTTAAAATATGATGACAGTTCTTAAATTTTTGCTCCAAAACTTGTTTGACAACTAATGTTAAAGCAACTCATTTTAGAGAACCATTTTTCTTTTTCTTTTTATTTAAAGAGGTACAAAGTGAAGTCTTGTTTTCAGAAACAAAGGATACCAACTACCAAGCAAGTTTCCTAAAAAACCCTTCAAAGATCTTCTGTAAACAGTTTTCAAAAACTATATTTTGGAAAAGACTGAAAATGCAACCCAACATATATGCCCGTTTGTTTAGAAGAATCGGTGCACTTAATTTGGAGCTTTTATTGAACTAAGGTGTTTTATGAAACTGCAGGGTTTATTTGTGTAAGGGCATTCAATAGAAGGACAAGAGCACCAATCGAGTTACCCAATAAGTTTCATGTGTCGACAACGTCCAAAGTTGATAAAGGAAAAGGTAAAAGAAAATTCACCCAGGGCGATAAAGAAAAGGTCAAAGAAAATACATCCAGGTTGATTAGTACGTTTCCGTACTTTCAATGACGGAAGTGCCATTCATGGGTCATTGCCATTGTTCATTTCTTTTGTACAGCGTAGCAAAATGGAGAAAATAGTTTGTATCATATATCGTCCAGATTTTATTTTTTTTAAGTTTTTAGTCTATTTTAGTTTTATAACTATTTATATTTTGGAGATCCCGACTGAGATACCCCTTAGATGTTTACACCGTTCCGTGAACCGTATTTTGGTTTAGATTTATTTTAATTGCTAACCCGGAATTACTGTTCAAACTGCTATTTCTTGTTTGTGGGCATTTGATTTTTTTTTTTTCTTTTTTCCGGCCTTAAAACATGCTTGAGTAATGTTGAACCTAGTATTCTTGTTGCTTGTATAGATTTGCGAAGGATATTTTTTCTTTTAAATCAATTGATCTTTAATTTTTGCATTCCATCTTGCTCCCTGAGTCACATACTCGAGGAATGAAATCTTGAGTGGGTGTTTCGTTGAGCTCTGAAATAAAAATATTTTTGGAAAAGATGGTGGAAAGGAGATATAAAATATGAGTTGAATTCAAGTT
>MKEJ01087724.1:0-14213 GCA_001753735.1 Embelia ribes
GATTTTCGGGGCGTGACATGAAGATTCCGATAAGCAACCAATGCAGAGACATAAGCCTGAGAACCCACAGTGGATGAGATGTTCTAGATACAGTATTAGTGGGTACGGGCGATAGTGCGAAATAATAATTAAGATATGAATCCCTATAATAAAATTTAACATTGAATTCACATATCAATGACCAGCGAACAATCAAAGAAGAACAAATAACTCCGAGTGAGTAATCGACACTCAAAAGATATGCGAGCTCAGATGACGGATGTACGTGGGCGTTGTGTGATGTATGTGATAGTATGGTCATAGTGTAAAGTATAGGTGTGTGCGAATGCACATCAAGGGAAAGTACTTGTTGCTTTTAAAGAATGAAACCTTAGAGCTACTTCGGGTATATTTATAGACCCTCGTAGATTACTGAGCTTGATATGGAACCCCAAGTATACTAATATTTTGGCCAGGTCTCATGAAGGCTCTAGTTGTAGAGGGACACCCACAAAAATCTTTGGGCACAAAGTCTCGAGGAACTTGCAGTCTCGTGTCCCGAAAGTTTTCCTAACATGTTATTCGAGGGCCCAGTGTGTTTTGTCGATATTGGGTATTATGATGAACAGATTTGAAGTGAGGTATTGTTGTGATATGACCTGGCTTTTCGACGTGATGTAGCGTGATGTGGCATACTGACATAATTTAGTAACGTGGCGTATAGTTGTGATGTGATCCAATGCAGTGACAAACCCAGAAGCGATGAATCCTTTAATAATGACGACGACGATGAAATTCTCAGTTCAAGATGTTCTTCAAAAGTTCAGTTTAATTAAAACCCCTTTTTTTTAATGGAAAGATAACCTCAACTACGAGCATACTATTTACTTAGAAAATTTCCTAACCGTTTGCTCTTTTTCTGTATTTGGAAACATGCAGATAATAAAGTAGGCCGCCGTCTTATCCATCTTCAAACCGAATTGGAAAAAGGATGTAGGAACAGATGGGCTATGCGTAGGAGTGACCAAGTAACGTTTCCTTATGTGTTCATGGAAGAAGTGAGGGCCAAATCGGTCTTTAAGTCTATATGTATGTAGTACTTGGTGTAGTGGTAGGAGTAGTTATACATATGTTTTAGACCATATAGTAGGTTATTGTTTTCTGTAACTTTCTTATTGTACTTAAGGATTTAATTTGGAACAAATTTGTAGTAAAAATGGTTGTTTTGTTCTATTTTTATGATGTTAGTTGCATTTATAATGCGTTTCGGATTGTGTGAGATATGGGACTTTATATTTCATGGCTTAAATTTGGGAAAAAATAAGCCCAATGATAAGAAATTTTAAAAAAAAATTCCATCGTAAAGCAAGACCATTATAAAAAATTCTTCTGGAATTTATACCAAACTCATCAACAAGCGCCATAGCATAATAATTGTTCCCTTGTATTTTCTTAGTCTCTTCAAAATATTTCGATGGGACTTAGGAACATGTTCTAATTTGGCAGTTGCTTCAAAAAAATTATTGACAACGAAGAAGAAGAAGAAGGTGATGACACTTCACCATCCATTGTAACACCCTAGAATTTCAAGCTACCCCAAGCACGTCAATAATGCCCAACCGCATCATATAATCAAAGAAAACAACTAACAATCATGCCTTATTATTAAACGACTCCAATGTAAGAGAAACAAGCAGAAGTCAATCGGCCTTATTATCTTATTTTCTGGCCATATATCATTATTCAAAATAAATGAAATCACATCCTATATCAACTTAGGTCATAGGCGTACAACCGTCTGGAAAATAAAATGAACTACTGAATGAAAAACAAACTCTGATGATCCCAAGTAAGCTTCAACCTGTCCTATCCACGGTTCTCATAACTCCCAACTCCATATTTTGCTTGGCGTTTTCATGCAAAATAATAGTAGAAAACCTACCAAGCAGGCATGAGTCAGAAACTAGTATACAATTCTAAAGAAAAGAGAAGGATCTGAAAATGTAATATGCGATAACAACATGAATGTATAGAAAATTACTATACAACATTCAACTGTAAATATACCGCTACAACTAACCACATCTTAACCATCTACCAGGCATTACATCCGATCACTGGGATATACAATCCTCTCACCTACTATCGATCCCTCGAAAATACTATTTCCGAGGCTATTGACCACTTTCTAAGGTCAAAACATGAGTACTCACCAGATATGGCCAATACAGACTCCGTATACCATGATTGCCATGGAATATACATTCCTCTGTATATCACGACCATCATGGAATATATGTTCCTTCGCTTACAATAGCCACCACAGAATATTAATTCCTACACGTGTCAAAAACCATAACTACCTACAACATAAGAATTTGGGATAAACAATTCTACTTCCTAATTCTATGACAACCATGCCTACGCTCAATCTAACATGTAAGACATGCAATCACATTATTAGTATAATGAATTCATTTACTTCTAATACATTCTCAATCATATAACGTCCATTTATGACAATTTCTACTATTTAAGTTAGTTTAAACATGAATATATTTTTACTTTTTTCATCTTATACAGGTTCAGTTCTGACCCTTTCTACAACAGACCGTTCAAACGGCTCATTATTACCATTCTAACGGTGGTGTCGTTCGAACGGTCCCACCATTCGAACGGATCCCATACACTATTCGAATGGTTCCTCAATTACAGCAACCCTGCAATAAGCAGAATCAACTTCGTAAATAATATAATTTCACATTTTTCACCACTATCTAGAAAAAAATTATATTAATGCTTTCTATAGAATTGTAGTAAGTTTTTTGCCGCATGCTTTATACAACAATATTTGATTCCCCTCAAAAAGCTCAGAAATCAACCCTAACTCTTCCCGTACGGCTAATCAACCCAACCATGAACCTACAATCAAAATTGAATGATAGTTTGGATTACAAACCATTATCTATTCACTAATTCGTCATAAAGCTTCAATTTTGATGAATTAAAACAGTTATGAGTATAAACAACCCAAAGAGTTTGTAAATAATACTTACGTCAAAATGACGAAAATGTGATGCAGAGTCCGAATCCACAATCAGTTTTCCTCTCAACCTTTGCCTCTTCTCGGATCGAGGGATTCTTACAATTGGATGTCTTCTCCTTCTTTTCTCCCTTCCTCCCTCTCTATTTTCAATATGTACGTATAAAAAAGGAAAAGGAAAAAAGAAAGGGAAAATAATTAAAATTCCCATCCTTTTTCACCTTAATTACAAATTAGTTCCCATATTTTACTGTGTATTATCCTAAATATTTTTTTTATTATTTATAGGGCCTTATAGTTCTCCTCCTGGAGAAGAAAATTTTGTCTCCAAAATTTAAGTCATACTTGTAAACAGCTTAGGGAACATGTTTCGTTTCTCCTCTTTACGCTCACAAGTTTGTTCCTCCACACCATGATGCTTCCAGAGTACTCGTACTAGAGGGATCAACTTTCCTCATAACACCTTCTCCCGACGATCTATTATACTAAATGTTTGTACCTCGTATATCACATCATCTTCCACCCCCAAATCAAAATAGTCAATCACATGAGATAGATCTGGGTAATACTTTCGTAACACATGAAAGATTGGGTGTACATTCTCTAACTACAGTGGTAAAGCCAAACGGTATGCTAATTTTACAACTTTCTCAACAATCTGGAATGGTCCTAAAAATCTCAGCGACAACTTGTCCTTTTTCCCAAATGGCATTATCCCTTTCCAATATGAGATCTTGAGGAGCACATGGTCTCCCTTTTCAAAGGATAATGGGTACCTCCTATTATCAGTAGAACTCTTCTGATAACTTTGTGTCATCACCAACCTCTATTTGATTACTGACAACTTTCAATGTCTACTGAACAACTTCCAGCCCCAATAATAATGATTACCCAAACTTTATCCAGCATAGCAGAAATCTATAAGGCCAACTATACAATGTCTTGAACGGAGCCATTTTGATGCTAGAGTAGTAATTATTGTTATATGCAAATCCGACTAGGTGTAAGAATTAAGCAAACATGCTATTAGCATGTCCTCTAATATTTGAATAGTTCTCTCGGTTTGCCCATTTGTTTGAGGATGCTAGGCAGTATTCTTTATCAACCTCGTGCCCATGGCATTCTGCATACCTTTCCAAAATTGCGATATAAACCTCAGATCTTGATCAGATATAATGATATAATGTGTTCTATGCAATCGAGCGATTTTGTTCACGAACAATTTCATCTTCCTTCTTGATAGGTAAGAAGTGTTCAGACTTCATCAATCTATCCACAATTACCCATATAGTGTCCTTCCCGCCCCTCGATCTTGGCAAACCACTAATAAAGCCTATCATAATATATTCTCACTTCCACTGCAGTATCTCTAATGGTTGTATCTCACCACCCATCCTCTTCTTGTTACCATTGACCTGCTGACACACCAAATACTGTACCACAAACTAAGAAATATCCTTCTTCAAACTCATCTACCAATATGTGTGACTCAAATCATTATATACATCTTGTTTCCTCTTGGGTGTACCGCTAAGTATAACTGGTGCAATTCTCTTAATACCTCTCCTCTCATAGACTTCGGCACCTACAATTGTCCTCGATATCTCAACTCCCCATGGTCCCAACTATCTAGAGTTGGGATTCCCAACTCTGTACTCTAGCACCAGACTTCCATGACCGATCATTACCCTATTGGGATTCAACAACTCTTTCAACCAACTTGGGTTGTATGAATATAGTACTCAATAATACCCATTCCCCGCCATCAATGAACTCACCACCAATGAAATCCAACCTGAATTCATCGAAAGTCTTCATGTCTTTGCATTCATTATATATAAGACATGCCATAATACACCAAGTCTTGCAACTCAATGCATAAGCTACCGCATTCGGCTTTCCCGGATGATACTGGAGATCAAAGTTGTATGGTTCTAGATACTCTTTCCATTGTCTCTGCCTCATATTCAGATCTCACTATGTAAAGATGTATTTGAGGCTCTTATGATCGGAAAAGGCCTCAAACTTCTTCCCATATAGATAGTGCCTCCGAATCTTCAACGTGAATACCAATACTTCTTATTGGGTTTGAAAGGTTGCATATTTATGGTGTTAAAATTGTGCATTTATATTCTTAAAGTATAATTAATATATAATATGTGAACAATTATGATATTATGAGATTATTGTGTATTTCAGGTAAAAGTGAAGAAAATGTACGATTGTAGGCCCATATTGAAGTAAAATATGGCAAAACGAATTTTTCGTAAACTATTGGTGAGTGATTGAAAAAATCTGGTGTTAATGTAAATATATTTTCCTATCAAACTAGGAATCATGTGTCAATATTTGAATTACAGTTCTAATGGTTTAGACCGGGATCAATTTGGACGTTTTTAGCTCCGGTTATGAATTTTCTCGAACAATGTGAATAAAGGCCATGACATTTTTTTAAACAATAATAATAAAAGGAAAAAAAGAAGAAGAAAGTCTAGTGGACCCGTGCCCAAGTCCAAGTCCTAGCTTATATATATTTATATATATATTCGTTCACACAAAAAAAGGGAAGGGGATGTGGAGTACAAGGCTTCTGACAATACATCATAAGTAGCACTAATAATCGGAACATGACAACACTGGTAATAGGAACATAACAATGCGGGTTTTTACTCTTTTTTTTTTGTACAGTTGTATTTTTCTTTCCAACTTTTGGCATTCTAATAATTTTATGGCGATAACAAATATTTTATTATTCTTTCTTGTTATTTATTCTAATACTTTTGTGAGTTTAATTAATTTATTTATTTTAGTTATTCTTTAGTTATAGTACTCTTTTATTTATCTTTCTTGATCATATATGTTTTTCAATTCTACTCACTTTTTATTGATATCTTGTTTAAATATTATTGACGTGATTTATTTTAGTATGAGTAGCTAATATTTAGGCTTGCACCTAGTATGATAAATGTGTTTGATGTATGCATTAAATTTCTATATTGAACTACTAAATCAGAATAAATTAGTAGAGAATTCTCATTAGATTTTTCACAAAACTATCTTATGAGAATAAAAATTCTATTTTTCAATGCTATGTTGGGCCTAATGGCTATCTCGGATTGACAATCTGATTGAGTTAGTTAGAAAACAAGATTTTTATGGAGATTGAGTTGAAAACTATCCATATTATTAATTTTTGGATTTTTAATTTTTCTAGTCGGCCTAAGAATCGTTTAGACGTACTTGTGGTATTTGACAATCACCCGATGACACTCTAAATTGAAATAAATCAGATTAAGTGCCCTAGTGAGTTAATAATTAATTTATGGATAGAGTTATTATATACGACATTTAATACATATAATTTAATATATGATATTACATTGGATAATATTGGGGGTATGTCACTTTTATTTATTAATCTTATCTCGATTCTTTAGTTGAGAATTTAAGTTTTCCAAAATCCTATTAATTCCCTGTGTTTTATGAGTAGGTTAATTTAAATAATAGCTAATCGGAACTGAAATTGATTAAGTGAATTCAACTGAAAGAACTGAATTAAGAAATAGAGTTACCTAGGAATTGATACTCCGTCTTACCGAGAAAACTACAATCATCCCTAGTATACTTGCTAGGTAATCTTTCTATATAAATCTAGGAAGCGATCAACTCCCAGTTTTAAATCATGCGTTGGGTAGTTCTGCTCATGTACCTTCAGTTGTTTAGAAGCGTATGCGACTACCTTTTTGTCTACATCAGCATACATCCCATACATTCCTTAAATTCATCACAATATACCATATACCCCATTCCCCTTTTCGCTATGATCAACACCAAAGCCGTAGTCAATAACTCCTTTAGCTTTGTAAATGACTCGTCACACTTAGCGTCTCACTCGAACTTGTCTCCTTTGCGTGTGAGGCGGGTTCTAGGGGATTCTATCGTAAAAAAGTCCTTGATGAATGTAACACACTTGGATTAGTTCTAAATAAATACACAATTAAAGAACTTTTCACAAAATTTTGAGAATTTTTTTTATTGTGCATTTACTAAGTTGATCCGACGAAGCTACTACACTAAGCACCACAACCCAATATCAGAATAACTATCATCGCTATAACATACCAACACAAAATAAAATATATAATTGTTAGTGGTTAATCCAACAGTTAGCCACCTACTTGGTAGTAACATTCCACAAACAAGCAATCTAAATCCTCGATCATCAACATTATCTGTAACGAATCACTGGTTTATATTAAAAACCTATTTTACTTTCCCATAGAAATCATTTCTCATGGACTGAATTGCAACACATGACAAATAGGCACCCAATAGATAGTCACATCCATCTAATGTGCATCTATATGCGTAATAAATGTCCCAATCCTCCGACTAAGTGCATGAACCTATCCATATCAGTTAACCAGGGTTTTCTGCAACTCGGTTAGCTTTGATACCAAACTGTAAAACCTTCGAATCAGCTCTAAATAAGTACATAATTAAACTAATTTTTGCAAAATTCTTAGGAATTTTTTTTATTGTGTACTCATTAAGCTGATCTGACAATACTACTACATTAATCACCACAGCCCAATATCATAATAATTATGCAAAGAAACTAAACAACCAATAACCATCGATCAGAAAGCCCATCATATATATACATCTCCTGGAAAATTGGGCAACATCTCCACATAAGTAATACATAACTAGTCTATATCTACGTAGACCATTCTAAGCTTGTCAAATAGCATAGATGATATTATTACTACATATACATCCAACATATCCATAGATATGAAACAATAGTATATCATAATACATCGTCTGCAACCCAAACATATAATACAAGTACAACTTTCTCAAAAGATGTAATAATATAATCATGAGATGGTACCCTGTAGCTCAAGTACTTTCATCCAATGCATGCAAAATGGTCACCAACTCCAATACTCCTCTATTTCCTGCTCTGCTCCTGATTCTCTGTAGAGTCCATGTGTATGTGCATGGACTAAACAGATGAATTAGACAATAATATGCTATAAATGTCAACCCAATAAGATGCTCAATAAATCACCTGATAAGGAAACAACTCTACTCACACACTCCAACACAAATTATAACTTTAACACAATAATAAAAGATAAAAAGTCCACAAAAATATCAGCCGCAACCGTGAGGGGAAAATATCAATCCATAAGATGCACTAATAAGTACCTATCACCTCAACATACTAGAAACATAAATAACACATCCAGAGAAAATATGGGCTCACTCAAATTCTATTTCGTCTCTGTCTCGGAAAATACTCAATGCAACCTAGGAACTTTACGACTGGGTTCAACTACATATCCTCTTGAGGCAATCTAGCAGTCGAGGTACTCCATCCCAAAGTCCCACTTCCGAGAGTCGGGAAAACACCATTTGCATCACCCCCTGCAAAATACACGTCACACAAAAATACACACATATATATGGCCATGTAACACATAACCATCAAAGCAGTAATATACCTTATCATTACACACCCCAAAAATCAACGAAAATATTGTAAAGACATTTATAAGATAAGAGTGTCTGAATCATACTTCAACTCAAAGTACGCTAGGCACCAATGAGTAAAGCCTCTGTCTATGCGCTCATCTCAACTCGTAGCTGATTCTATGTGTAAATAATGTAATATAATACTTATAAAGAGTCCAAATAGGTATTCACAATACTCCTTATACTTTCTTAAATATCGTAGAAAATATTATCAGCCCATATACTATTTTACATATAAAACGACGTTCGTTTCCCCAAAACGCTATTTTAATCTCTACTAGAATTTTTCAAAATTATTAAATCTTCATTTTCTCTCATAAAACATATATTTTCACGGCTGATAATATTTTCCCAATAGAATACCTCATAATTATTTACTAAAAGTACAAATTAGTTTCTCAACTATATATATAAAATTCCAATAATCAAAATAATATCACCCATAAAAAGATATATTTTTTTCTCCAAAATTTATCATTTTCCAACCCATATTTAATTCTAAAAAAAATCACAGAAAATCCTTCATTAATTCCACCCCCCAACCCCAAAAAATAAATTACTAAAACTCACCCAAAATAACTATAAATATATTAGAAATATATGCCATATAAAATTCCAAATTTTTTCTTGTAAAATAATAAATTTTTTGAAAATATGAAAATTACATAAAAATCCAAAAAATATATTTTACCAAAAAAATTATTTACTACACTAAAATACTAAAATTTTTCCAAAAATTATACAAAAATTAGAATAGCACATGATTGCCCAATAGAAAATTTTTCTAGACTTTCTTGAATTTCTGAAAGTGGAAATAATTTTCAAAAATTCTGAATTCAAATATTTATTTTGAAAAATCAATTTTTAAACCAATATCACTCAAAAATTCATGAAAAATAGTCTAAAAATCATAAAAATATTCTGTTTACACAGAAATTTCTCAAAAGTCAGCTTTGTTCTCAGAAAATTTAAAATGTTATGTTTGGTTTGGAAATTTTGAGAAACGTGCCCACCGAGGCTTTAAATACATAGAACTTTACTTATATATGTTGTTTTAAAATTATGTATAATTCTACAATAAGATGATCTAGACAAAATATATTGAATAATGAAGATCATACCTCAATACACCAGAAAAATGAGACGAGGTGTTTCTGAGTCTCGTAAGAGCACACATGGACCCCGTTTTGACGAAAATAAACACACACACTTTTTTTTCCTTCTTCCTATTTCTCTTATTTTCATTTGTTTTTGGGTGTGATATATATTTTGCGTGAGTATGCACATGTTTGTATTTTAACCACAAATCTAGATTATTCAATCCATACTAACATCTAAATTTAATACTAACCACAAATCTATATAAAAAAATCAATACTAACATGTGTATATATCATATGCAAATATACATATATCTATGGTGTTACCACATATTTCTATTTTAACCACAAATCTAAATTATAAAATCAACACTAACATCTAAATTTAATACTAACCAGAAATCTATAAAAAAAAATCAATATTAACATGTGTATATATCATATACAAATATCTACAATTAGCTAAATAAAACTATTAATATAAAATTACTCAAACCTTTCTCTGTAAAAAAATATAGTCTTAAAAGCATACCGACATTCACACTTAATATTAGCTATACATTTTTGGGACTCTCTCAAGTCGACACCGCCTCAACCTTAGACGAATCCACTCGTATCCCTTTGGCTGTCACAACATGCCCCAAGAACTTCAGTTCCTGAAGCCAGAACTCACACTTCGACAACTTTGCATACCACTAATCCTTTCGTAACGTTGATAAGCTACCCTCAAGTGCTCCTGGTATTCTCCCTTAGTCTTCGAGTACACTAAAATGTCATCTATAAAAACAATAACGAACCGATCTAGGTAGTCCCGGAACACCTTGCTCATCAGAACAATGAACACTTTTAGAGCATTCGTTAATCCGAAGGGCATAACTAGAAACTCATAATGCCCATATCGAGTCCTAAAGGCAGTCTTCTCAATATCCTCCTCTTGGATTCTCTACTGATGGTACACCGAGCGAAGATCATTCATCGAGAAAGATTTTGACCCTTTCAACTGATTAAATAGATAATCTATCCTTGCCATCAGATACTTGTCCTTGATCGTGACTTGGTTCAACTTCCTATAATTGATACATATTCTCATCTATCCATCAATCCTTCTTCTGTACAAATAGTGTAGATGTACTCTATGACGACGTACTCAAACAGATGAACCCTTTATTTTGTATATTATCAATCTATGTTCTCATCTTCTCCATCTTAGTAGGAACCATATGGTACGGTGTCAATAAGTTAGATCTCGCACTGGGGATGAGGTTTATAGTGAAATCTAACCCACGAAATGAAGGCAAGCCACTAATCTCTTCTGGAAATATATTAGGAAAGTTGCAAACAACTGAGGGTTAACTCAGGACATATCTCTACAGTCTCCACGATAGAAAGATTCGTTAGAATGTAGCTGAGGGTGTCCATAGTAGATCTCGCAAATGGACAAGGGATGTCTCAGTCACCAACAGACTGAACAATCACCCCCTCCTTAGGAAATAATGTAACCTGATAATGGTCACACTCGATCACAACATGATTGGCCAACAACCAATCCATACCCAGAATCACAGTGAATTCGAACATGTCCAAAATGATAAGATCAAACTCAAATTCGTGTCCAAAAATAAAAATAGAACAATGACGGCATATGAACCTCGGAACTATGCCCATACCTAATGGAGTATCAACCGATACATTGGAATCTAAACAGTATAGTTTCAACCCCAACGACTGAACTAAACCCGCAACTACAAAAGATCGGGATGCCTCCATATCAAGAAAAACATGTGTACAAGATGAATGAAATAATAATGCACCTCGAATAATAGAAGCCTCTGCCGAAGTGGCAACAACCTCCTGAATAGCATACAAGTGCTTCCGTGTTGCTAATGCTGATATGGAAACAGCTACTCGACCCCCATTTCCTATTGTCCTCTCTAGACTGAGCAAACCTGACTAGAAGTAATGGTGGTGTTACTTGGTTAGGTTAAGTTAATGTTGTTTGAGTCACCTGAGTCTGTGCACCTTCTCTCTGGACAAACATTTTGGATATGCCCCATCATCCAATAATGGTTAGACTGAATCATGGGACAGTAGTACCGCGCATGTCCCTCCTTTGTGAATCTGAAACATGGTCCTCAACCTGACCTAGAAGGTCCCACCCTACTAGTTGCAAAACTCGGCACTGCTTACCTGTGAAAGACAATGCCCCTATCATCCCGACCTCTCTTCCGATTCCCCTAGCTACCACTCTGTCCCCTATTTTGCTATCCCTAACTTTAACCTACATTTTTTGACCCTCTCTTCTCCAGCGCCTTCCTCTTTTGTAGATTAATAGCCTCTTACTCGTCTGCCTTTTGTACGACCTGATCTTACGTGGTCAATCCTACTGCTATCACAACCCATCGAATATGCAGCCTCAACCCTTGCATAAACCTCTTCACTCAGTCCGCCTCAGTCGGTACATATGCCTTGCATATTTTGCTAGAGCCATAAAGTTAGTTGACTACCTCATCATTGTACGGTGCTCTTGTGTGAGACTCGGGAACTCCCGTACCTTGACATCCTAGTATGACTGCGAACAATACTAGTTCAAGAGTACATCTTTGAACCCATCCAAGTTCAACTCCCCAATATCATATAACTTGGCGTACCCCTTTCACCATTCTATAGCCTCATTCTGCAAGAACTAAGGAGCTATCCTTGCCATAACCAACCCATCGGTCACCCCCACTAGACGAAAATAGTGCTACAAGTTAGACACCTAAGTGTCCACTCCCTCTGCAGCTGCATCCCCACAAAGTATAGGTACCTCAGCTCTACCAATTTTTTTATACACCCTCACAACCTAATCCCAAACTGTCTATTAACCAGGCTGACGAACACCAATTGTCTTGAGTATTATCCTAACTTGTTGTATTGTCTGTTTGGATATCTGCTAGGACATTATGGCAACCAACTGTTGTAAGTCCACTAGAACATGTGCCAGAATATCCCTAGTTGCTCTTGCTATTGGTGTAGATGCTGCAAAAACCTCTAGTATCATAGGGATTTCTTGACCTGCAAAAATCCCCCTTTGGACCCCTACCAAAGCAGCTTCTACCTCGGGGTGAGCCTACGCCGCCGGGGAATGATTGTCCTACTCACTTCTACGACCGCCACGTCTACCTCGTCCGCCACAACCTCTATATCAACATCCACTATATCATCTTCGAGCCATCTATAGGATCAAGAGAAATTTCACAATAATCAATCACATGTTTGCATTATACAAGGTAAGAAAACTATATATGTGCAAATCCTGAATAGCTTATCACTAACTTCATTTGCTAACAGAGATTCATACTTGACCTATAGGTGTTCCCTGTTTGTTTAACACGGAGCTAAGAGTCGACATCTGTCACTATAAACTACTTGGTTTTAGAATGTAAAGCATGCGTAACAAAACAATGCGACATAGATTGATGCATCTTATACGCCTATCCAAATTTTTAGGCTTAGCTCACTTGAGACGTCCTACCCATCAAACCCATTAACCTACAGCTCCCAAGGTGGTCGTAAATCTTGAGCTTTGATACCAGTTATAATGGTCACGGGTTCTCTAGGCAACCCAGAGTACGTATTTACTATCCAACTACATTGATACATCAACATTAAATGCTAATAACCATGCTTTATTAACTGAATAGTCACTTAAATATGACTTATTATCATATTTTCTGGCCTTACAACTTATTCAAAAGGAAATGAACCAGCATCATGGCCAATGACCTATAATTATCTAAACAAAATAACAAAAATGGAAAATACTATGTAAAACTAGTTCAAGTCGATCCCGATAGAGAGCTTCAACCTATCCTAACTCAGTTTACATAACTCCCAGCTCCTGGTTCTACTTGACATTTTCATGCAAAATAGTAGTGAAAAAACCAACCAACCACGCACGAGTTAGAAAAATGTTCAATCTATTGAAATAACAACAAATATATATAAAATGATGCAGATGAATCCAAATACATAAATTGTACTAATCCATCCCATCCCATCCCATCTCAATATGTATGAAACAGTATATGTAATACATGAATCATCAAAACATAAATCGTAAAATCTATAGGGATACTTGTCCTCCCACTCAGAATACTTGTCCTTCTGAAACATCATGTGTAAAGACATTGCAAGTGGAAGGATTCCCGAGGGGCTGGGTCACACTCAGACATCTAAACTTTTGAGGCCATCATCCACTGCACCTGCCGGGAAGTATCTACGTCTCTCACATAGTCTATCATCCCAAGTCGTGCCTAAGGGCGTACTAACCTTGAAGGCGCCTACTCTGACTTGCCACAACTAACCTTGATATCTTGCTTCCAAGGCCTCCCTTATATCGTGTCCTAACAAACCTTGAACCTCTAACTTTCAAGGACAACCACATACCATACTCGTCATAACCTAACCCATTATGTCAATATTTAAGTCACCTTTATAAGAGCACTTGCACCAGCTTATCTAAACAGATGATCTATTTTATAGCATGAAAACCATTATTTCTATTT
>MKEJ01087726.1:0-22783 GCA_001753735.1 Embelia ribes
AAAAAAAAAAAAAAAGATTCTATTTTTTCTCTTTTTGTGCAAAAATATATGCCATCAGGTGGAATTGTTGCGATCACTCTAAATTTGAAAGGGCTTGATCCTTTTACACTAAGATTGAAGATCAGAAAATGAACAATTGATAATAAAAAATCTGTTTCCCTAATGTTCCTGCAATATTTGTAATGGGTGAAGCTTGATGGATTTCTTTTTCTTTATTTTTTTAATTTTCAATTTTAATTTGGTCTTTCAATTACTATTTTCATGTAAGAATAATGTGTGTCTAGTGTGCCTTGCAATAAATTATAAATTTAAAATATCGTAAATCATACATATTAATGTAATTAAAACATTTGCAGATAAAAATAGAGAAATTTAAATCTCTTTTTAGCTTAAATATTTGCTATGCCCACGTGATTAAACAAATTGACACACTAAACAAGATTAACGAGTTCAAGTGTTTTTTTTATTAAATAAAATTCAATAATAATGCACGTATCAATAGTAATCATATGTAAAGAGTATACAAATTATTAGGCATTCATATTATACAAATTATTATATATGCATATTATTATGTTACATAAACTTACCAAAATTTTCCATTAAAGATAATATCAACTTTAAGAGTATGCAATCCTTTGTATACATATTCTAGTGGGTAGATTTCAATTTGCCCGTCTACCACTTAGTTTCACTCAAACCCACTCGTAAACTATATGTTCATCCCTTCTTTATTTAACGAATACCCAAGCTATCCTTTTTTAGAAATTTATTAATTAAAATTAATTTATAAATATTTAATATCTAAATTACTCCCTCCAGTCTCTCTCCCTCTCTTTCCCTCTTGCTCTAAATGTTGATCCTACTTATCACTTTTCCCTCGCCTCTCGTCTATTATCCTCTTCACCTCTCATCGAAATTTAAACGTAAAAAATGATTTATTTTTCTTCAAATCTTTCATTATCTCACATTTATTTACAAGTCTCTTTCTATGCACTTAATTTAATTTAAAAGGAATATTGATTATGCAAATAATAAAATGTATTTATTTGATATTTATATAAAATATCAATGGAAAATATGTAACTTATTGAAAGAAAATATAATATTGTAGAAATATTCTTATATACTAACATGTTTGCATTAAAAAAATTATAAATAATATTAATTTTTTAAAAATTAATCATTTTAAATAATCTCAAGATATGTAAAAGAATTTTATGTCGTGTATTGATATTGTTTTATGTGTAGGTTTTGTTTTGAAATTTTATTGATAGATAATAGTATAATACGATCACAATAATATATTTAAGAAATAACTACGAATATATGTATTTTGATTTATTGAGATTATAAATGAGTAAAAAGATTTTAGAAAAAATTGTGAGATGTTCGTAGAGAGAGAGAGAGCAGAGGAGCGATTTGGGAGAGGACGAGCCATAAGTAGGGATTAATTTGGTCATTTAATATTAAAAAATTACTTTTAATTAATTAAATTAGCACATGAGGGCAATTTGGTAATTCTGTATAAAAAAGTAGGGGTAAACCAAAATACATAATAAATGAGGGTGATTAAGCGAAATGGAAAAAATAGGTATATTTTTGGTTTTTTCTACTTGAAAATATTTATTCTGGTTGTTTTAAGTCTCACTTCTCATTTCCAACAACAAATGTATCCACTTCAATCCACTTTCTAAAACTTGATATAGGTGTATTTTTGGTGTTTTCTACTCGAAAGAAAAAGTAGATATTTGTTTGTACTATCAAAAGTATATTTTTATTTAAAATTTTTACTACTGCAAATAAATTTTTTTTATTTTATTTTACACCAAACAACTCACAATATTTATAATTATTACTTAAATATATACCTTTTCACTTTCACCTTAAAAGTATACTTCCTTACTTATAATGGGTTGATTTGGTTGTATATTAAAAGTGCAAAAATATATATTTTTGTTGGAGTTGAAAAAATATACTTTTAAGTAATTCTTATAAGTATTGTATTTGTACTTGCTAGAAATTGAAAAAAATATATTTTTTAGTATTGAAATTTGTGAAAAGTAATTAGTAATAGAATAAATTACGAGAGAAATATATTTTTTGTGAAAAAAAGTAATAAAATTTTTATTTTTGCAGAAGTATACTTTTGATATTTTTTAGTAAAAAAATATTTTAATTTTATTGGTGCAAATAAATAATATTCTTACTTTTAAATAATAAATACAAAAGTAATTTATTTAAGTATTGAACCAAACAAATTCAAGCCCCATATGCAACCAAATGACATCACGAGTTTTAATGATAAATTCATATTTTTGGTGTAAAAAAATACGGAGTAATATTTCTTTGCCAAAATAAAGACACAATCTATTTATTTATTTTAAAAAATTAAAAGAACGAATTTGTAGGAATGAGAAAATCGGTTGTGAACGCTAACAGTTTAAAAGTGCCGCATGTTTATCCCCTCTCTATCGGATTCTAGGGTTTAAGCCCACTCCTCTCTCTCTCTCTCTCTCTCTATCTCGCTCGTTCAATCATGGCGTCGTCGTCGTCTCCTAATCTCTGGCTACTGTTAGGGTTAGGCATCGCCGGAGTACTGATCATGACGAGGAAGCTGAAGAAGAGAGTAGTGAGAGAAGATTTTGGCGCCTTTATCCAGAAGCTCCAGCTCCTCCCCCCTCCTCAGCCTGCTCCTCCCAAAGCTCCACATCCCCTCACCGGCCTCTCCTTCGCCGTCTCCGATGTGTATGTATCATGTATCTATTCATATACATAAATTATCTTCATTTTATTTATGGTGTCTTTGGTTTCTTTTTCGTATTTCTTTTATGATTGATCAGGGCATGGGCGGAAACAGAATTTCCAGGTAGGCCAGCCATTAGTGTGTATGTGTATATATGTATATATATTTTGGGATTGGGGGCACATAGTAGAAATTATTACAAAATTAAAATAATTTCTGCTGAAATTTCTGAGACTGGGGGCCGCTGCTCTCACTAGCACCCCCTTCCTCCGCCCACATATGTCCCCTGTCTAGAAACCCAGGTTCCGCCCCTGTGCTATGTCTTCTGTGCGAGTTTTGTTTGTAATGAAGATAAGAATGAAACCAAGATGAAATTTGGATGGGGGGTTTCTTTTCATTTTGTTGTCTCAATACCAATACATTGAATGTGATTAGCTTGGAAATAGGGGCAATGGTCTAATTTTTTATATTTTTTATTTTTCTGGTATTTCTTTTATGGTTTGTTTAGTTTGCTAGAATTTCGTGGTAAAGGAGGAATCTGATACTACAGGGGTGAGGGTGGATAAGGAGAATAGGGGACGGGCAGTCAAAAGTATTTTATTATTATTATTATTATTATTTGCTAGCAGCTTACAACTGCTTGTTATTAAATCAATTTTTTTGAGAAGTAGGGAAGGGGCAGATTTACAGTAACACTGGGTCGTAGTTTTCCAACAAGGTATACTAAGTTTAAAACGGAAGTAGCAAGTTTTTGATATGAGCAGCCTCTTGTACTGTTTACAAACCTGTGGTTTAGTCTGCTGTGGTTTCGAGTATACTAAAAGTTATTCATTGTAATGAGATTAATTAATATGGTTATGTTTGACAGTTATATCCATGTTAAACACTGAGAGTTCGATGGAAAGGCTTAAGTGGCGTGTATCTGAGCCTAGAATTTAATTGATATACTCGCTGATTTGGCTGTGTATTATGAGAATTTCGTTTCTGGAATGCAGATTTGATATTGAGGGATTTGTGACTGGGTTTGGAAACCTTGACTGGGCACGGACTCACGAAGCTGCTTCTCGAACATCTTCTGTTGTTTCCGCTCTTGTTGATGGAGGTGCAACATGCGTAGGGAAAACTGTGGTCGATGACATGGCTTACAGGTTTTTAAAATTGCATCTCCAACAATCATTTGATGGTGTTGGTTTCTGGTGTAATTAGAAGTTTAAGCTTATCATTTATGGTCATGAGCTTCTCCATAACAAACTGGGGAACTAAGCCTCGAAGATTCATTTTCTTAAATGAGATATGTTACTCCTTTTTCTGATAAATGCAATAGTAATACACTTATACTGCATCCCTGGTTTTTGTTGGATGATGCGAGATTATAAATTTCCTAATCTCGTGCTTCTTTTATCTTTTCCAGTATCAGTGGTGAAAATAAGCATTATGATTCTCCGATCAATCCTGCTGCACCCGCAAGAATAGCAGGAGGGTCCTCTAGTGGTGCTGCTGTAGCTGTGGCTGCTAATCTTGTTGATTTCTCGCTGGGTAGAACCCTTTCTGTATATACTTTTCTCGTATAACTGAATTCATCGTACTTGAAATGTTTATCTTGAAAGATTGGACTGACTTATTCGTGTTTGATTTTTTTTATTGATTACGCACAAGATTTTTTCTGTTTATCTTTTATTCATGGGACAGAGGAGTGGGAGTTGGACCTAATTTTGTTTGGATGTTCTCATGTGTAAAGCTAAGAAGCATGCGTAGACACCATATGTTATGTTTTACTCAAATAGAATATATTCAAGCACTATGAAAAAATTGCTAGATTTGACTATTTAAAGTCGTGTAAAAAGTCTCAATCGTAGTACTTCTTGTTGTGACTCTCATCTCCCACTGCAACAACTACGTTGCCCTTTTGTTTACTATTTTTCTAGTGCACCTAGGTTTTGAAAGGTTGAAACATTACATTGATGTTGATGCACTGTGGGTTAGCCTTTGTGAGTTTCTTGCCTGAAGATTTAGGAATCCTTTCAGAATCTCTGGAAAATGACATTGCGTAATGCACAAACCAGCTGTGATGTATTATTATGGTAATTATGAACACAAGAAGTCTCTCATTCCAGCTTTTACCAAACACTCTATGAGCATTTAATATTTTGAGCCATAAGGTACCTAAGCTGAAAAAAGTCTACTTCCAAGTATCAAGATATTGCTACTTGCAAACAAAGTTTGTAAGATTCCTACAATACGATATTTTCACATCTGACTGAATTATCCAAAAAACTGTTGCGAAAATGTTTGTTCTTGAAGATTTTAGTCTTCTGATAACTGAATGGAAGTATGTTGGTAATTTCGTGTATTTTGTTATTTGGTTTCAAGACTTGCACTCCTAAGTAGCTATCTATGGCAGGTATGGATACTGATGGTGGCGTGAGAGTACCTGCTGGATATTGTGGTGTCATTGGATTTCGACCCTCATATGGGGTTGTTTCACAGGATGGGATTATACCTGTTTCATCAAGTTTTGACACTGTTGGTATGTATGTAATTTATGTTGGTGACAGAGGCTTATTGTACACTGCTTAAATGTTGCTTCTCTAATTTCTCTTTTCTTGTTTTAACTTGATTTTGCTTGAAGCCTCATTCTGAAGAACCCTATTATTGTGAAAAATATCTACTGTTGCAAAATAGCTATTAAAGGGGACTACCAGAACAGTTATGAGAAAATGAGTTTTTCTTTAAAGGATTTTACCAATGAGACTCTCACTGAAAGGAAAAAGATGTGAAGAAAAGGAAAAATAAACCTCAAAGCAATATCTAGTTATGTACATCTTTGGCATGCTGGTGCTAGTTTATGGGTGTTGGTCGCCTTTTCTAATAAGGAATGCCACCAGAGCATGCAAAGAAGTCGAAAGTAGGAAATTCAGGTGTTCTTATTTGATACTTCTTGTGGCCACAATTCATACTTATAATTTAGTGACTTGTTTGTTACGATATGCACGAATATTTACACCTTTTTTATTTTTTAATGCCTGAATATTTTCTTCAGTTCTTAATTTTATGGATGTCTTGCAGGATGGTTTGCTAAGGATCCAAATATAATATGTCGTGTTGGGCATGTGGTGCTACAAGTTCCATTCTCTGTCCAACGCAATCCGCGGAATATTGTAATAGCAGATGATTGTTTCCAGTTAGTAAAGATTTCTGTTGATCAGGTTGCTCTGGCAGTGGTTAAGACCACGGAAAAGCTGTTTGGAAGTATGTTCTTTTGCGGTGTGTTCAAATTTGTTTTTTAGTATAACTTTCAGTTTTTCACCAAAGAGTCCGGCTGCATAAATTTTTAATAGAACCTTTCCAGGACAAGTTTTGAAGCATCAGAATCTCGGAGAATATTTGGATTCAAAGGTTCCCAGCTTGAAAGCATTTCTTAGCAAGAAATCCAATGGTGAACCCAAATCATCTTCCATAGGATTGTTAGCCAATGTAATGCAATTACTTAAAAGGTGAGATTATTAATCAGTAGTATTCGAGATTGTGTTTGTGTCTTTGCAATTTCCCTTTTGTAATCAGTAGTAATCACTAATCAGCCAGTGTCTTTTATGTTGTTGAGTGTGTTTTCCCTTGGGGCTTTGGTAGGGATATAGTTTTGACATGCAAAATGTTTCCATCACATTTGAGATGAGATATGCTCACAGGCCTAACTCGGGTGAAATATGATAATAAACAAAATCACCTCTGAAATTGGATGCGTGACATTGATCTGCAGACAATCCCATTTTAGTCCTTTGGAATTGGTTTTAGGTAAGAGTAGGAAATGTTCTTGATCTGACCGGCAATTACAGACGTGGCCTATTGGATGGTGGCAGAGTGAAATTGCTAGATTTTTAGGGTCTTGGGGGTGAGTTTTAGCCTGGATAATGAATTGGATCTTGTGGGAAGATTTTCTTGGCTTGGTTGAAGCGGATCTGTCACAGAAATATGCTGCCCAATGCTGAAGGGTAATATATATATATAAAAGAAAAGGGAAAACCTTGAAAATAGCAACTAGAGTTCCTTGGTGTCACTTGTGATGATTACATTGGCTAAATTCTTCTCAAAAATCTCTCATATGTTGAATTGTAACTAATGTAGCTAGAGTCTTCTGAAAGTATTGGACGACTCTTGTCAGACAAATGAATCTTGGAAAAAGGTTTGAAGAATTATGGCTGATACTCTAGATGAGCATGGTTTTAACGGCACAGTATAAATAGCTAATTTGTTAAAAAATTGTACTTCAGGCTTACTTCTGTGCATATAATGAATTTATTCTTGACTTCATGTATTTATCAATCAGATTAAGTGTTTCAACCCTTTCAGAATAGCATCTAATAGCAGTATCCAAGTATTCTGCATGATAACATATCCAGTTTGCAGAGAATTCTTCTTTTAAACAGCGAAGACAATTGTGGATTTGCGTGAATTTAATGCCTCTTGGTGATCACATTAAAATTTTGGTATTGTCTAAAGTGTGTTCAAATGTGCGCTCAGGCACGAATTCAGACAGAAACATGAAGAGTGGATCAGCTCAGTAAAGCCTTCTTTAAGTCCTGTTATTGCAGCACTAAGTCATGAAAGGTTGGAAATATCAGACGAGGAGATTGAGAACTGCCATAGAATTCGGAATGAAACGCGTGTGGCTTTCAACTCACTTTTGAAGGTATTGCTCTTTGGTCTGTTTTATCTTTTGTTTTCCATTGTAATTGCTTTTCCTCACTGGCCATGGTTTTTTCAAAAGTGTCTCTCATCAGAAAGTCAGCCGTTTTTGTTGGTTTTACTGGTTAAATTTGTTACTGAAGGCAGATATTTACTTTTGCTTTATTTTGGCTTTGTGTGGACAGGATGATGGAATACTGGTGATCCCTACGGTTGCTGACCCTCCACCAAAACTTGGTGGGAAGGGAATTTTTTCAGAGGACTACACGAGTCGGGCATTTAGTTTGTTGAGTTTGGCTAGCATTTCAGGATGCTGTCAGGTGAAACCTTCTGTTTCTGTTGCAATACTTCTGTTTCCCCCTTTCCCTATATTCTGGGATCTCAATCTTGTTTTCGTGGCTATCATTGAAAATATGTTGGGAATGTAGCTGACAGGGAAAATTTGGTAACTAATTGCTACCTAACTAATAGTAATCTATTTGCATTAGTAAGGCTTGAATATATATACAAGTGAACTTGGTTGAAAGGGCACAATTAGTTATCATAGAATGTGTTGGCTAAGCTTTGTAGAATGTTATCCGCATGTTGCTAACTTTATTGCTTTTGTTATGGGAAAACTTGGTGATATTTATGCCTTTACTCAAATGAAGATGGAGAAAGAAGTGTTAAACTACTGATAAAATTACTTTTCGTCTTCTACTTTGTAGGTCACTGTACCACTAGGATTCCATGACAAGTGTCCACTCTCCATATCCCTTGTAGCTAGGCATGGAGGAGATCGCTTTCTTTTAGATACAGTGCAGACCATGTATGCTTCGTTGCAGGAGCAGGCTGACATACTTGTGAAGTCCAAGTTATCTTCTAAAGAAATTAGCCAGGAGACATTAGCTGATATTGCAAAAGAGAAGGTGAACTGTCCTATTCATTTTTACTTTTATTCTTTTTTGGTTTAAAGTAGTTATACTCCTGACATATTTGCCTTTGTTGAAGCTAGATGAACCATGCTTTTGTATGTGATAATGATACCTTTAAGTTGCATTCTTTTAACTACTCAGCACTACTAATTTTGTTCTGTTCGATTTCTCTGTTATGTTTCTCATTTGGATGGTAAGTAGCCATGAAAACTGGACCTGCGCCCTGTTGGTACTCAATATGAAGAACTTGTAAACCATTCAAATGTTTATTTTACAGTCAAGGACGTGAATTTTTGGTGTATCTCATTTGGCTGATATTAATTGCAGTTTTGATTATGTGTTGTTTTTATCATGCTTAACTGATTTATATTTTATGTCTTTTCTATAATTTCTAACGAAATGGGACTAGGAGAAAACATGATATTATTGTCATATGCGAATATAAGGTTTTTATAACCTCTTAATCCATTATCTTCACCTTTTTCTCGACTAATAACTTTTCTCTACTGTATTTTTTTCTGTTAGGGCAACGAAGCTTATAAAGTGAAGCAGTGGCACAAGGCAATTGGCTTTTACACAGAAGCTATCAAACTCAATGGCAATAATGCAACATATTATGGGAACCGGGCTGCAGTTCATCTTGAATTAGGGAGGTACAGATCTTTCTTCTCCAGTTTACTATGTAAGATTATAAATTTAGATATGTTTGATGAAGTCTATTTTTTTTTCATCCAGTTTTCTTCAAGCTGAGGCTGATTGTACGAAAACCATCGATCTTGATAAAAAGGTAACTTCCTTCATTGCTGAATGGTATTCTCTACATGGTTTACTCATTTTTGTCCTTGCTGCTTTGGTTTTCAATTACTTTTCAATAGAATAAAAGCTCCTTGAATTGTCCCCACCCATTCTGAAGGATATCATTCACATAATTATCTACGACTATATATGTTTCTACAATGACCATTTGATAAAATGTGAGGGGAATTGGGTTAAATAGCTGATACTACTCGAAGGATTTCTCTTTGGCTAATAGGTATTGTAACTGCTATTCCTGTGATCGGTTTAATATTAGGCATTTCCCCTCAACCTCAATTGTGACCTAACATTTGAAGCTGCTAAGCAAAATTTGCTCACTCCGCTGAAATAATCATTGTGCGAATACTTTTGATGATTTATTTTCCATTTTTATGCTTTGCTATGATGAAAGATGATAGTATTTCTGGCCTGATATTTCTGCAGAATGTAAAGGCCTATTTAAGAAGAGGTACAGCTAGAGAGATGCTGGGCTATTATAAAGAAGCAATTGAAGGTGAGGCTATTAGTCATTAATTCTAATAACTATGCCTCTTTCTTTTCCCCTTTTCTCCTCTGGTGTTTCTCATCTGCATACGACGGCTTCAAAACTATAGGGACATAAAGAAATTAAATTTCTTATCTGTCCGAGCACTTTCAAAGTGTTATTTTGTTTTAATTTTATCTTGTTTCTTTCTTGGTTCATTATTAACACATAAGTTCAGTGTTCCTCACCATGAGGGTGGTCTTTAATTTAATTTTATTTTTCATATCTTCCTTCTGGAGGGCTGACTAGTTGTAGTGGGTAATATGCAAAGCAGATTTCAGATATGCTCTTGTTCTCGAGCCAACCAACAAAAGGGCAGCTCAATCTGCTGACAGGCTAAGGAAGTTGTTTGAGTAAGGTATTGGGATATGTGCAAGCAGGTTGATTCTTTTGATCGTCTTTTGAAGCTTGGGAATGGCACCCTTAAGAGGCACGTTTTTGGTTCCATTACGAGGATTTCATTGATGGGAGTGCTTGCTTCTTTCCCTTGTCATGGAAGTCCAGATACAATGAGTTATAATCGGTAGGTTGGTATTCATACAGCTCTACTTTATCTTCAATTTTCATAGGTTTTGATAGTTCAGTCCAATTTTTATATGGTACTTTTTTTAGATTGTAATTGTAATGTGCAGTTAAATCTCGATTTTGTTTACCATTTCAATGTTTATCACATGGTAATATCAAGCCTCTTTTGTTAATTACATGTATAATGTGCAAAACTTGGCTTGGATTATTTGTATAATCACATTTAAGGTGTTTCCCTTTGTATTCTCTCGCTCTGTTTCACGCCATAAGTCTCAAAATGTGTAGCCACCACTTAAAAGTGATATCAAACAGATTCTTTATTCAATTTAGCATAATAAGACATTCATGGAGACTAAAGCACGACAATAGAAAAACATAAACAACAGAAAACATAAAAAAATAAAAAAAAAGACCAACCATAAGCGTCCCTCATTATCCACAATGTTTAAAGTAGTCCAGAAAAAGGAAAACTTGAATTTACCTTGGCCAAGGTTTGGTAGAATTTTGTGTACTCTTCGTCAGTCACCTCTTTAGGACTCCTTAACCATATGGCTTTAGCATCATTTAAAAGCTCCCATTCGTAGGTTGTTTCCTTAATTTTCTTTGTCTTGGGCTTTTTCTCTTCTTCCTCACCTTCCTCTTTCTCTTCATCTTCCTCAGAGGAGCTTTCAGCTATGGGGATCAGAAAATTAACAAATAAGTTTATAATATCATGTATAACAGTAAAAATGTTAAAGAAATTTAAGACTCGATGGCACATGCATACATGTCTCCTCTTCATCACTTGACTCGTCTTCATCTGCAGGAACCTCCACATCGACCTCTTTGCTTGCCCACAGGTTTATGGGGAAGTTGATAAACTCTGAGTATCTCTTCACCAATTCCTATAACAATCACAAAATGCACATATATTAAAATTCTCAATCTCAAAATAATCACAGGAAACAAAAGTTGGCCACAGAAAAAACTGCAATCATGTGACTGCATCTGTTAAGGTACATCTTTCGTACCCTTAATTATTGCAGACATGAACAACTTACTCAAGTGCCATACCAAAACTCGACGCATTAAGAAGAAAAAGAACGCGCATAGGTATAACCTATTTAAGATCAAGTTCTACCTTACAAGAAGGTCAACAATGAAGTATAGAGAAAATCGAGTTCCTATAAATACGAATCAGTAACTTTGATGACAATGAAAATGAAAATGATGACTAAAATCTAAAAACTACTACTTTCCAAAATGCCCAACCATCCGTGCAGAGGATGCAACTACTGATATCCTTCGGCAAAAAGTTAGGTTCATGTAATATATCCAAAGCCAAAGGGACTGAACAACCATGAAAAAATTTTACCCTCAGAAGGCAAGTAGGCAACCTGTTGCAAGGCAAGCTGATTCTAGAAAAGGAATCATCATGCATGTCCATGACTCAATGAACTAGCTGTGCCAAAAATTGGGATGGTACAACCGTATGCAAGTAGCACCAGCTCAATCAAACAGACAGAATAAATTCTTGTACAATGAAAGTCTGAAAATAATCAGAAATACATGTATATCTGTTGGGACCTTATTCAATGGTAGGTAGATTGGTTAATAACTCAATAGTAAACAAAAATTATGAACAGTTTGGCTAGTCTGCTCACCTTCAATTTGCTCTCTTCCAAATATTCCCCAGCTTCCTCTCTCAAATGTAATCTGATTTCTGTTCCACGCCCAAGTGGTTCATTCCATGTATCCTCAGAAATCGCAAAAGCTCCATCAGCCTTTGATTCCCAAACATACCTGAAAGAAAACAAGTTATGCATAAATATAAACTGCAAACTAGGTATAGACCTTCTGCCAAAAATAGCTTCGAGCATAAGAAAACAGATGCATACTGCTTATCATCATTATGTTTGCTGATGACTTCCACATAGTCAGCAACAAGATAGACTGAGTAGAACCCAACGCCAAACTGGCCAATAAGATTGAGGTCTCCACTAGTTTGCATTTTCTCTACAAAAGCTGTAGAAAGGAATTCAGGTAACCCGCAAATATGTGAGTGAAAATACATGTGCACAAGCAGTAAAACCAGAAAATATGCATCAGCCTTGGAAGAAAACCTACATGATGTTCCAGACTTAGCAATGGTTCCCAAGTTCTTGATGAGATCCTCCTTCGTCATACCGATACCTCTATCACGGAGGGATAGAATCCTCTTTTCTTTGTCTAATTTGATCTGCATTATACATGCAATTTTATGAACTACTTATCCCATTTGTTCTAAGCCTTAACATTACTTGCATTTCACAGACTAGTAACTCTGTATTTAATAAATTTAGATCATAAGAACATAGTCAAACCATATGCTACAAACTACTGACCTGAATTTCAAGCTTTGCATTATCACCTTCACCCAAAACCTCCTTGTCAGTGAGTGAGAGGAACCTAATCTTATCCAATGCCTGAAATTTGATAACAAAAATTGCTCAATAAACATTGAATCATGCAAACATTAATCAAGGAGAAATAAACTAATTTAAGAAATGCTTAAGAGCAAGGCATACATCGGAAGCATTAGAGATCAACTCTCTCAAGAATATATCTTTATTGCTATACAACGAGTTAATAATGATGTCCATGAGCCGAGACACCTCAGCCTGGAATTCAAACTTCTCCGCATTGCTGCGAAGTGATCTCTTTGACATGGACTCTGCTTCCCTGGGACACAAAATTCAACCTCATCAGAAATGAGAAAATTTGAAGAAAGAGAATGTGAAGAAAAATAAAAGACATAGCTAACCTTTTGGCGACATCAGAATCGGTGGATAAACCATGTGGTACTACACCAATCTTATCCTCAACCTTGGGTGGATTAACTAGGTCCTCTGAATCACCTTCAGCATTAGCATGTAACTTCTGGCCTGAAAAATGGAATAAGTTGGATAGATAATGTGAATGCTTAGTAAATTCCAGATGAAATTAAAACCTCTATTGTCAACTCTAACAATTAGTTTTCCTTCTAAAGAGATTGACGGAAAGACAAATCATATTGAAATTTTCATCATTATGAGTACAGGGGACAATCAATTCAGAGCATTCAAATACAGGCAAGCATACAAAATATCTTTACAAAATACAGGATTTGAAACGTGAATATATAAATATGCATCAGTCTATATTATCTTCAATTTTTCACTCTCTCTCTTTTAGAATAGCTTAACTTCTAACCGTAATGTCGCCCAAAAAAATTACACAAAATTGCTAGACACCTATATAATTTACATGCATTTCTGTTCTCTCTCAATGACATTAACTTTCTTCAAATAAATAGCACTACAAAACAAGCATGGTGGCTAAATTCACTACCAAGACGAAAAAAATTACTAGGCAGCAGGCACGGTGAACAACTCGTACAGCAAAACCAGAGATCCATTAGGAAATTGTCACCAGCATTCCTGTTTTCCTAGCATAAATTTAAATCCCTTTACATCTATATATCAAACTCTAAAATAGAGGATGTGGTGCAAGAACATCTTGCTGTTATAGTCAACCACTATTTTGATCTTCAAGAACAATTTATTTCGGTTAAGTAATTGAGTCTAGTCTTTTCAGTTTTTCTATGTTGACTACTGCAGAATGTTTAATGCTCAGTCTAGGAAGTCTAAAGCAAGTCTAGAATTCTCTTTGTACTTCTATATAAACCTGGCTTGACCCTATTGTGAAGCAGCTTATTTTGTGATAAACTAAATATATGTCCAGATTCCGGATTTCTAATCTGATTGTGCAGAATTTCCATTTCTGCATCAAGATGAACATGGAGAATGTGCACACCAAACCCCTATACTTGACAATGAAACTGGGGATGAACAGATATCCACTAGTGCAGGGGGAGCATGGTAGAAAACTACCTTTTTTAAAGATTGAATAGCGTTTAGATACATTGGTGGAAGCATTCCCTTGGATTTAATATCTAAAAATGCAAAATATGAAGTCATTTTGGGTACTAGTGCGAGTGCTCTAAATCGAGAGTAATAAAAAATTATCTGTTTTACTTTGCAAATTAATGAGACTTCTCTGATTTGCGAGAAAACAAATTGACTAACATGTTATAATACGACATAGTATGGGCCTGTTTGGTTGTAGCTTCTAGCTCAATCTCTTTTGCTTTTTGATTAAAAGTTTGTACTTTTTGGCTGCTTCACTTTTAAGCCAAGCTTTTCTCCCATTTTAGCCTCAATAAGCTATACATTTTAAGTTGTAGCTTTATCCATAGACAGAAAAACACTCACGAACCTAGATAATCATGATATCACAAATCTCTGCTCTTTTTTTATAAAGTTACTTCCTAATAAGAACAGGTTAGCAAAAAAAGGGCACATATCTAAGATCCTAGCAAAAGAAATTAGCAAGAAGAGAAACTGTTATGTAGGGATGGCCGCGAACCAAGTCAATCCGAACTTTGGAGTGCTTGAGTTCGGCTCGTCAAGAAAAAACCCTAGCTCTGCTCAGCTCAGCTCAGCTCATTAGCATTCAAGCCGAACTCGAGCCGAGCTTAAAAAGTTCACGAGCAGCTCACGAGCCATTTGATTCCTAGTTGACCTTACATCATTTTGAGCTCAATATTAATTTTTTATTTATATTTTTGTCTACTCTTATGCAAAATTTCGTAAACAACACGTTTAATTTCGAAAGTGTTAAATGTTAATGACATTTTAATAATTTTGGAGTGAATTTTAAATTCGGAATGATTAAAATATTTATGATAACATATTGATGGTAATAATTAATAGAGGCGAAATGAATTTTTAATAAGACATTTTAGTCTTTATTTGAGATAAATTTTATTTACTATATTAATCACATGAAATATACATATATTTATATATATATATAATACTATATATTGTACTTATTTCGAGCGGCTCGCATAATGAGCCGAGCTACTCTATGCTCAAGCTTGGCTTGTTAACACTATCGAGCTCAATTGAGCTCGAGCTTGGCTCATTTATTCTTGAGACAATCAATCGAGCCGAGCTCGAGTAGCTCGCGAATAACTTGGCTCGTTGCCAACCCTAGATGAAATTAAACAGGATTTTTTTCATCGATTGCTAATGTAAACCTCCTTTGTTAATCTCTAGACTGATCGTTTTGTTGAGATCTTGTGTAATTAATTCCACACGATTGCCCAAGGGTCTCTACCTAAGTTACCTGATGATGATCAATCATTCTCCTGAGGGAGCTAGAATAGTATGTGTCATCTTATCCGGACATGTGGTGTTGAATGGACTGTCGAGTAGCTAGGTACATTCAAGGGACAAGTGTTACTGGCCTAGGTATCCTGTTCTCTACTCTAGAAATTTCCCTTTTTTCTGTTCTTAATTGACATTTATCATTCATCTGAAAGATAAATACATCACAACTTGCAGTCACTTGAAATGCACTTATTAATTTTTAATATAGAGTAAACCTAGAATATTGTGGATCTGTTTTCTCTAGTTAATCAACTGTGAATTACTGAAATTTTGAAAAACGTGTTAATATCTGCCACAATTTGGAATATGTCGAGTGGCATGCAACAAAGTTTCTATGCCTACTAATTGATGCTCGGTTGATTATCTTCTTTGCGAGGAGCGCCTTAGATAATAGTCATCTGAAATATTGAGAGAGAATACTCACTTTTGCTTACAGAATACTGACATATATAAGTGTCTGAAGTTGGCTTAATGTAATAGGAGGTGCAGTTGTTTCGTGTAGCGTTTGTCAGGATTAATCTCCTAATATGCTTATATTTATCTAACATGAGCTTTTTCTTTATCTTATTCTGCTCTTGGATCTGGCATCTTCTATCATTATGTGCACCCTCCAAAGGGAAAAAGAATGAACTTTTCTGTACTTTTAGGTGAATACCAAGATTTGTGTATCTGGAGATTCAGTGTGCAATCCTGCTAGAATTTGAAGCTACCATCATTGTTGTCATCAACATCGTTATTATTTCTTTTTATTTTTCCTTCTGCTTTTGCAGGGAACACAGATGGATTATGACGACAATGAATTTCAAGGCCAGAATCGTCACGTAGGAGGTGAAGGAAGCTCTAAATTCTCTCCTGTTTTGCATCCATATGCCCTTTCTAAGTTTGATTTTGATGACGAACTCCAAGGACATTTAAGGTTTGATGATAGCTTGGTTGAAAACGAGGCTTTCCTTGGTATACAAAGTCAGGAAGACAGCCACTGGATTGAAGATTTTTCTCGGGGAAGTGGGGTGTATAGTTCTAGTGCTCCGGAACCTTGCCCTATTCTAAGGAGCAATAATGTCTGGTCTGAGGCAGCTTCATCTGAATCTGTTGAAATGTTATTGAAATCTGTAGGGCAGGAAGAGACTGCAACTGTTGCTGAAAAATCAGATGCTTGTCAGAAAATGAATTCAAAACCCACATTATGTTTAGAAAAGGCTGCAGATCATGGCTCTGGGCCGATTGATGTTGAAGGAGCATCAAATTCTCCAGGAGTTGAAATAAGCACGCGTGAAAGATCTGACGTGTTGATTCCAAATGCTTTGGGTGAACCATATGGTATTTATGGGAATGAGGATAATCTTGATAGACAAAATGGTGAAGAGAATGTTTCTGAAGTTGATACCTCCTTAGAGAAAGTTCCTGTCAATGAGGTGCAGGATCCATCTGGTTCCAATATGCAGACGGAGGATGAACATGCCAAGTCACAGGATATCATTGTAAATCCCGATGGTTTAGACAATCAGGAATCTGTAGCCAGGGTAACCGATGTTGGTTTTGACAGTGCCAGATGTTTATTGACTGGCAGTGTTAATGAAGTGGAGGAAAATATTATAACTGAGGAGGTTCACGTTGGTGGCCAATTTTTGAAAGAAATTGCATCTGAAAGGTCCAGTGAAAATTTGATTAACCTTTCTTGTTCTTCATCAGATTCAAAAGTTGTAGAATTGTGTCCAGTAGAAATTAATGACTGTAAATTAGTCGAACCTTCCAGTTTTTCGCCGATAGGAAGCAGTGATTTACATATAGTTGAAGAATGTGATGAGAATGCACGGGCCTTGAAACTTAACAAGGATAGTGAATGTGATCATGTCGATTCGTCCGATATGACACAGATTCACCAGCAGTTCGAAGAAAATATTCCGGACAACTTGCCAAAAGATTTTCAAGGGGATGGTGATTTTGTGGCTCATGTCATCGAGGTTACCGAGAAGGTAGAGGTTTCTACTGTTTCTGAGCTGAAGATGTCCCCGAGCACAGAAGAGACCAACAGTTCGGAAGAGCGGAAAGTTCTGATGCAGGTAAGTGTTTGTCAAGTGGGTACCGGAGTTTCAATCAGTCATAATCAGGCGCTTGCTTTGTCCAGTTTGAACAATGAAGTTTTTGATGCCCAACGAGATGGGACTAGCTGTAGTTCTGCTGTAGAAGATACTGTCGTAACCTCGACATGCCATCCCACTCCAATTCAAGAGGGAGAACATTCAATTGAAAAATCAAAACTCGGTGATGATGCCTTCGGTATCTACAAAGGCTCGAATGCTGAAGACCGTGTCTCTTCTCCCACTGTGTCTGATCTTGCGGTGGCTGTGGCCTCAGACTTAAACAGTGTGCATCATGATCGTTCTTCTAATGGGGAAGAGAAGCCCATATTTCATAATGACACTAGTGAAATCGAATGTCACGTTATTGAACGCCTTAACCATGAGAAGGGGGTTGAGCTTTCATTTAATGAGAGTGGCAATATAAACAACGAGGCAGTTCGTGGATCAGAATGTGATGCTGTTACCAGCATTGAACCTGGTAAATCTTATTTCTGTTTTTGTAATGTTCATTAGAGTAGAAGATAGACTAATATGGATTTCTTTTTCTTTTTAGATGTCACAGTTGATACTCGAGGTGCTCATGATGATTTATCTGCAGATCAAATGAGGGAAAACCCAACGACTGGAAATGAAGGTTCAGTTGAAACAAACTTAGTTTTGTTGAAGGAGACTTCACAAAGTACAGATAAGATGGATCCTGCTTTGGAAATTGAAAAAGGTTCCGCATCTAATTATATAGAGGGCTTGTCACAGAAGGCCGCTGATCATTCTTTGCCTGTTGGTGGGACTTTGAATACTACAAGTGAGAGTAAAGAGACGGGGGTAATTCTGAATGTGACTGCCAGACAGTCGTATACGGTGGTGGCTGAGATTTCTGACACTGCAATACAGGCTGGACAAGCAGAGAAAAACCATCAAATTAGTGAAAGCTCTTCCAGTAAGTTAGAATTATTCCCTAGCATGTGTTACCCAACTACTAAACGAAAAAGTGATGCCGATGCCCCAGATACCCCTGCAAACCATGGAGCTGTTGGAAAGGATCATAGATTGGCACCTTCTGAAGTTTCAGGTTGCTTTATTTTATCCCCAGTTTGTATTTTATATTTTCCCTTATCTAGTTTCCTTGTGTGCTTTCTCAGGCACCTTATCTCTTGATCTCATATATACATCACAGCATCGACATACCCAAGAGACAAGCGATAAATAAACTCCTTGTATGCAATTTGAATGAGGAAAATTTGGGGGAGAAAAAGAAGGGGGATTTTGGGATTTTTTTTTAATATATATAAATTGGCAATGTTTAATTTCATTTTTTTTTTCATTTTATTCCCTCACAAACTGGCCAATTTGTTTATGTTTGAGATAACTTGTGGTTCCTACAATAGAGTTATTCTGTTTATTATTTTTCCCTCTTGCTTACTCATGCTGGATCTGGTTCTGCAGATTGTGATGTACCTACGCTAACTATTAGGAGTAATGTGCTTAACGGTAGTAAAAGTGAAAAGGAAGAGACGGTCGAAAAGTCATTGGTTAAGAGCGTCCAACCAGCTGGAAGTTTGGAGTCAGCTTTTAAGGTGGCAAAACGAAGTGATGTTGCCAAAAATGATAGGAGTTTCACTTTTGACGTCCATCTTTCGAGCAGTGTCGTTGGAGATTGTGGTCAGGATAAGCAATTTTGTCCGGCCACACAATCTTCCAAATCTTATGAGGTACTTCTTTTATCATTATTTTCTTAGATTTCTTCCTTTTATCTTTTGATAAATTACTTAAACCTCCCCATGGTTTTTTCATAATGGGGTAGTGCCTTGGGTAGTCGAAATTAGACTGATCTACATGGCAGTCAGTGAATGAAGGGTATGGGATTAGAAATTTTAGAAGTGCCATTAAACTTTTGAATCAAGTTCTCCGGATCTTTTCTTTTGATCACTCTACATCTTTAAGTGTGAATTCAGTCAAGGGTATCATTTTGGAGTAATTGTTTTACCACTTCATTTGAGCACTATTTGGTTTGTTGTTGCATGCTTTGTGTGGTTGAAAGGTTGAGGTATGCCTGGTTAGGCATCCAAATATATCTCTACAAATATGTCTCGAGACTTCATCTCTAAACTTGTTCTTAACTTAAAAAATTAATGCATTATTAATTTAAAATGATATTTATATCGATCATCTGTGCATGATGTATTAAACGGTGATTTTAGAGCAATAATTGGAACTATTAATGATAGGTGGGTCTCTTCAGTCTTCATTAATGAATGTGGTTGTGTCCTGTTATGCCGTTGTGCGTATAGCTTTTCAATTTGCCTGGCTTTATCTTTTCTAGAATTTGGTAGTTAGAAGAAAATCAGTGCAAAGCAGCGTGGGTGGTATGGACCATAAATAAAGCTGTATTGAAAGAGTTGGAAATAAGGTTTTGCTAATTTAAGAGGACAGAAGTATGTCTGGTGGTGGCAACAAGTGGTTTCAAAGTTGACTACGGCACTAGAGGAGACCCATCATCAGCAACACTGGGCTGCAAAACCATCCCTATAGTGAAGGTGTTAAGTTAAAGGTTCTGGTAATGATGGAAACTAAGAAAAAGAGGTAGAAGGGAGAGTAACTCATTCAGTGCCATTAAACTTTGAAAGCTGAATCCCACTTGTTTTTTGCCATCATTTATTTTGGACCCAGGGGCGAGTCACTAGGGGATATTTGGTTTGTTTTGATAGTTCAATTTGAAGGTGCTGGTTCTCATGAACTCCCTCCATTTTCAGTGCACCACAACATGCATCAACTCTTCATTTTAGATAAAATGAGCTTTATATTCGCTTTTCCATTTCTCTTGTCCTATCTCCGGCTTGAACGTTCTAGTCACCGTAGATGATGAATTTGCATCATTAGGATGACAATTGGGGGTGGGTACAAGGTGGGAATGTGGTCCCCCAAACATGATCCTGCTTTATTATTTTCTTGATCCCAAAAGTGGGTTAGGGTCAGGTTTTATCCCATCCCTAATCTCCGTGTTTAACTCTTCTCTGGTCAAATTCAGTTGCCAGTGGATTGCCACGCTTCAGTACCAATTATTGCAATCAATCATCTTTCCAGCCAGCTTGTTGTAACGGTTTTTGTTTTGCAACCTCCTCTTTTCAGATCTTTCTCGCTCCACAATACTCATTCGTGCTTGCCATTTTCCATTTTAAAGACTTTATGGCAGTACTGTAGATATGGTAAATTAATATGCAATAGTGTTGGATAGCCATGTTCATTAACGAAGAAGCTAGGGATCTCTGTTGATTTTCTATCCTGTGTCATTTTATGTACAGTAAATTCATGTATTGATTTTCGGTTTGAACGTCATTCCATTTCTAAATTCATTCATCAAATATCGTAGCTTTGAGCTTGCTTATAAAGTCCCAGTGGGTTTATAATGAAGAAGTCCATTTATGGGTTTTTTTCTTGCAGATCAAATGTTGTAAAATTAGAAATATAAAGTGTATATATTGTGTAATGTTGTCATTAATAGAAGCATTTTTATAATGTGTTTGACTTATTATAACTTACCTTGACAGTGGTTTAAATTTTGATTGATCAGGAGGGGATATAATTTCCAGAAATGCATTAATTAATCTGTTGCTTGGTGATTATATTGGCTAGCATGTCTCAATTATCTGTCACAATTCTAAGGAAATGTTTATATGAACAGGAGGCTTCTCCTTCAACGCCGAGTGTTGTTCCGAAGGAATCTAAGGCTGTACGTCAGCCTTCCCGTGTAAGTTCTCAAGCACTTGATCTGGAGATTGGACAAGGAGGCTCAGCAGGTACTACTGCACGTAAAAGGAGACAGGCTTCTGGTAAGGCACCAGGGAAGCATAGTGCTAAAAAAAGGAACTCCTTGACCGAAACAACTCCATCTGGACCATTAGAAAGAGGTGATAACAAATCCAGTATGACCATGGATCTCTCAGGGAGTGGACAACTTCAGTTTGAAGCGGTAAAGCTGCATGAGAAGTTCGAACAGAGTAGTGTAGTATCATATGCTGGTGTTGCTGTTGGCACGCCAAATTTGCCCGACTTGAACACTTCTGCTTCGCCATCTGCATTATTTCGGCAGCCTTTCTCAGATATACAACAGATGCAGTTGCGGGCACAGATCTTTGTTTATGGATCTTTAATGTGAGTCTTTCTGCATAGCTAATGAATATATACACTTTTTGGGAACTAGAAATCTGATTGGAGTTTTGGTGAGTCATTAAATAAGTTGTCACGTATATTAGTATTTTTATTTGTATTCAAAATCGACATGCCCAAAGTAGTGGATTCAGGAAATGTCAGCTGTTTTTGATAGAAGCTGGCTTGGATGGATGCACGAGTATGTTGACATCTGAGTGTTCAAAGAATTTTAATTTTGATCTGTATTTTGGCAATTTACAATATTTAGTCTGAAGCAGGGGAAGTATGACTGCTGGCAGATTAATCAATCGGTTTTTTGCACTGAGCTGATGTTTTAGCTTTTAAGGACATATTATCATCTTTTTATATTTTGAAGGGAAATATGAAGAAAAAGGCATTAAAGTTTACCCAAGGGACCTTTCTTTACCAATGATCTTCTCAATTATTTACCTGGTGCTACAATTTATGATGTCTCATCTATGATCTCAGTACCTTGGCATACTTAAGAAATTGGGGTACTTATAATTGAATATAAGTTCAGTGGCTCAAAGTAAAACTATTTACAACTCTTAAATCGATTTTTCATGGGCAATCACTTGCTTATCCTATCCATGGGGTTTTCCTAGAGGGATAGGTGGGTTAGATGCATTATGCTTTGCCAGGTTGTAGGGCATATCCATGTTGAATTAGGTTTTGGCTTATCTTATTGGCTTTATGTTGGGTCAATTTTAACTTAATTTTTATGCAGACAAGGAGCAGCCCCTGATGAGACATGTATGGTAGCAGCTTTTGGAACATCTGGTTAGTTTATTAGCCTTCTCTGTTAATTATCTCTTTAGATGAAAGTAGTAATGTTCTATATCTGAAACTTAGTAAGAGCATTCACATCAGATTTGCTAAATCCAAATTTTAAGCTATTTTAGGTAACAATTTTACAAAAAAGATCTAAATTATGCATACATCACGTTAGCTAAGTCATTGGCTATTTTAGCCATTGTTAAAGTGATTAGCTATATTTAGCCATTTACTGCAGCATTTGTAAATATATTCTCTCCTCTTTTCCTGCATATTCTCTCCTCATTTTCTCTTGAGAGAAAAACACAATTGGGATG
>MKEJ01087728.1:0-18459 GCA_001753735.1 Embelia ribes
GGGTTTAGCAGTATCACTCCCCGGATTCCGGGTGCTTGGAAATAGGGGCGTGACATGGATGCTTTATTAGTAAGTTTTTTCTTCAACGATTGCAACTTTTTTCTAAGCTTAATATAGACCTTTATTTTTCCATGCTTATTTGATACTTTTCGCTTATATTTTTCTATCTTCTAATTTAAGGATTAAATCTTCCATACTTAATTTTGTTATTTATGCTTTCTTTCTTTCTTTCTTTCTTTCTTTTTTATCATCATGAGTAGCTAGTTGTATTTAGACTTGCAGTTTTATAGTCAACATCTTTGGCACCATTGTCGGGGACTCTTCTAAGGAGATGCCTATATGTTTCTTGATTTTATAATTTTTTAGGAGACTTAGTTAATTTTTCCCCTTTGTCTATCCTTTTCTTGAAAAAAATATATATATTAAAAAAAGATGAGTTTTTATGCGTACAATCATCCTCCTTTTTCAGAAAAATGTTATCAACAAGGTCAACCTCTTATCTCAGCAAAATACTTATTCATGAACTATTTGTTTCTTGTGCCATGGAGAACATGAATTTAAATATTGTGTAAATTTTCTAGGTATAGCAAATAGTTTGGTACGATGTTCATCATTTGGGGAACACCTAGATGTGGTCTTCATTTCTATTCTCGATTATCATAATGTTAGTACCGTAGCTTATCGACATTGTACAATTTATCTATTATAAGACACGAGTTAGATGATTGTCCATATTTTCAAAATGTGGTAGAGTACATGCATCAATACGTGTTTGTTGGGCATTTCATGGAGTTTGTATGTCAATATTTTTGAGATATAGACATGAAAAATGTTTATTAGGATACTTATTGTGTGTATTGTGGAGTTTCTGGGTATGATTTATATTGTTACCCAATTGTTTTTATTCCAAAAATCATAAATGGGCAACATCATTTTTATGACGACACAATGCATACAAGTATATGTGATGAGCTATACGAACCACCTTATAGTAGTTCCAAGGACTCATCCTTATGGGAAGGTCACGCTCAGGATGATCAAATTGTTAAAATGATAGGTCAACTTGTGGATAGGCTGGAGAAAACAAATTGAGATTTGGAGACCATAGCTAGGAGGGTAAAAATATTAACCGATACGATGATGAGCCTTGAGATAGAGGAACCTTTAGTGATTTCCTCCCCGACCCCAAACTTACCCGAACCACACATTGCTGATGTAGACCATTATGTTGAGACTCGGGATTTTCTATTTGAACATGATGATGACCATTTGAATAAAAAAATCCAAGAGGATTTTCGACCTCCCTTAGCCAATTTTTCGTCGTCTATTTTGAATTGTACTGAATCCTATTCGATTGATCCTTGCGTACTTACTTTTAGACCTATTCATGTGGAGACACCAGGTAAATCGAATGTTAGTCCTGATTGTTCCAAGTGTGACACTTCTAATATCATTGAAAAATGGAAGCAAGAAATTGAAGAGAAATTGATACGAATTCTTGAGAAGGCTAAGTTGAGAGAGATATTATCTAGAGACTTTGGTTAGAGGGCATTGTGTGGTGAGTACGGTAGGTATGATAGATTGCACTTTTGAACTATAAGACTAATCTTGCAAAAGACTATACACACGCCTATGCATAAGTTGGGGGAGTCATAAGAAAATTGAGCAAGCTCGGTAGAAGAGGTACGATACATACTTGTGACAAGAGAGGTCGCGATAGGCAACCACTTAGATTGATGGATTTTTGGGGTCCATCTCATTTTGGTTGAGACACATGCCCATGATTTTTTTCTATATTAGTTTTTCTTTCTTTCATTTTTCTTTATTATTTTCTTTTCTTTTCTTTATATTGAGAGTGATTACCATACGAATAAGTGCCGATGTTTTGACTTTGGTTTTCTTTCTTATTCTTTATTTTTTTTCTTTCATGCAAAGTTTAATTTTTCTTATTTTTATTTTTGTTTTTTATTTTATTTTTTTATATCCCATTGCATATTATTTTGAACATAGAGGACTATGTTTCATTCAAATCGGGGGATATACACACCTATTTCATTATACACACCTATTTCTCTTTGAAAATTCATTTTTAAAATAAATAAATAAATAAATAAAAATAATTAAAAAAATTAATTTTCTTTTCTTTTACTAAAATTACCAAAATTTCAAATTAAAACAGGGTGTAGTTATTGATGATATGGTGTATAGTTTTGATTCGATAGGTTTATATTCAAAATGCATCTTATTTTACGCACACCAGTTCGCATTTGGTATGACTTCTCGACACTTTTTACATATGTTTTCCATTATCATATTATTCTCATTATCCTTATCTTAACATATATGGTTTATTAATTGATATGATAGGATTGGAGAATAGAAAATGATGTAAGAGGGTAGGACGTATAATATCGTATGGTGTGTTTGAGTCCAATAATTTTTGAAAAACAAAATAATTTTGAGTTGTGATTTGTGATGGTAAATAAAACTAGAGTTGTATTCTAGTCTTCATGGCTTTTAGTTTGTCGTAAACTCAACTTCTTACCCTCGTGCTACGTTGGACATAGGCTTAGAAAGATAATAGAGCGTTTCCCTTTTGAAACAATTCAAAAGCATATGAAATCTTGATCTTTGAAAGAAAATGACTTCCTAAAGATTGTTTTGATGAAAGTGGTGCTAAAGCCTAAAAATCTACTCATGAAATGTAAGTTTAAGCCAAAGGCTGTAAGTAATTGAAGAGGTGAAATAACCCGACAATGGTAAAAAAAAATTAATAAAAAATTTTAAATAGTAAATATTTTTATTGAGAAATATACAATAGTAATTTTGGAAATTTTCATTAAATGTAGAAACACGGTGGGGCACGTTACGTTACTAAACTCGGATTTCTGATTTGGGAAATCAAAATAGATTTAGAAAGACTGGCGGAAATGCTGTTATATGACTCTCCATTAACACAAAGATTTCTAATACTATACCCTATTCCAAATTAAAAATCATATTATTATTATTATTATTATTATTATTATTATCGATCAGAGTGTGAAGCCAAAACGAAGAAAAAAACGACGGTGGTGGTTGCAGAGATGCATCAGCAGTTTGGGTGAAAATAATCTTTTTTACTTCTCCAAGGATCTGTAATTTTTACCTGACCTGACCTCTTTGCTCTCTGTAATTATTCGGCTCTTGTCATGAGCTAGGGCACTATAGATGGCCATCTAATTAGAGCATTCAGAACAATATTTCTCATTTAATTTCTAAATGTGGCTGTCTATGAACCAGTTCTTCTGTCAGACCACTGCTAATAAATTAATACATAGAAATAAAAAATTTGGAAAATAATATTTTTATGATGTATTGAAATATTTGTTTTATTTTGATAAGAAAAAATATTTTTTAATTGAGAGCTTTGGTGGTATTGATTTCTCTATCCACTAAGACTACCTTGAGAAAAACTATTGTGAATGCTCTTACAGCGTTTACATCTGTTTTTTTATTTGAATTTTCTAAATCTAGCTTTGTTGAAAGATATTTCTCTTACAAAAATAAAATATTTTAGAAAAGTGTCACGACAGTCATTTTGTATTGTATTGTAAATTTTCCAACTCGAATGTCTAATGTAGCATTTCTTAAAAGTCTTTCAAATAAATAGACATGGAAATTTCGGGTGCGAGATTTTTCAAATGAGAAAATTTTGTCACAGAGAAAGACGGGTGTGCATGCTCTTAGAATCAAGATAATGCTCACTTATGTATCTAAACAGTGTTCAATTAACAAAAAATAGTTGATTGGGACAATGTGCATCTTGAACTAGTGATTACTGTTCATTCAAATTCTATTTTAAGTTTTAGAGGGTTCTTTTGTCCAATTTCCAGCATCTATTTTAGAGTTTGAGGTGTCAAAGTTTTGAGTAGAGAATGGGGACATTGGCAGGAAGGCCTTAAACTTGGACAATTTAGTCCCACATGTTAACTATATCTTGTCAATCCTCCAATCCGGATGATTTCTGTCTAATTATTAATGGAAGTAGCTAGATTTTGTTATCTATTGGACGAATTCCGCTATGAATTTGAGAAATCATTATCTATTGGATGAATTCCCTATGAGTGTCAAAGTTTGAGTAGAGAATGAAAAAGCCGAATAGTTTTACGTGGTAACCGGCACCTTTGAAAATTTGACGGTGTATGTAAGTATTTGTTGGTGATGTGAAATGTGCAGAATATCACTCCATTCAATGTATTCACACGGTTCACTGCATTGGACAATAGTCTACTGGTTAGGCAGTATCAATAAATTCAGAACTCTACTTCTGATGCAATTCCCATGATTTCCATTGTAAATGTTTGATGTTTGCTATCCAGAAGTTGATGATGTGGAAAAGTGTCAACTTCTAGCATCAATCCACATTTAATGCCCAGTAATACTATCATATAGTTTTTCCCGCTTAATTTGACTCAAAAAGCTTGCATTAATAAGCTAGGCTGCTGCTATATAATTACAATGTGTTTAGCTAAGCGTTCCAAACACAAACACGTCATTTCTTGGCAATTTCAAGGTTTTCCTGGCTTGAGTATTGTTTTTGGCTTGTGTTGCGTTTGATTTTCAATATTGGCTTTAATGGGTGGGAGTGATCTTTATGGAGGAAGTGGTAGTTTTAGATTAAGCAGTCCCTCAATCGGGATAGGAAGTGGCACAGAGTCTTTTTCTAGGTCTGCAGACAGAGAGGATGATGAGGAAGCTCTAAAATGGGCTGCAATTGAGAAATTACCGACTTACGATCGCTTGAGGAAAGGGTTACTTAAAGACTCACTAGGCATAGTCAATGAAGTTGATGTTAAGGGGCTTAGTTTTGAAGAAAGGAAGCATTTGATTGAGAGGTTGGTTAAAGTCGCCGAAGAAGATAATGAGACGTTCTTGTTAAAGCTCAGGAATCGTTTCGATAGGTAATTTTTCCTTTTTCTTTTTGGTTTAATTAGTCGTAGTTATATATAAATGCAGTGTGAATTCTCAAGTAATTGAGTGTTTTTGCTTATGGGATTGTAGAGTTGGAATTGATATGCCCACAATTGAAGTCAGATTTGAGAACCTTAATGTTGAGGGAGAAGCCTATGTTGGAAGCCGAGCTTTGCCAACTTTCTTTAGTTTTTATGCTAATCTTCTCGAGGTAGCAATTCTGAAGAAAAGATTTATTTCATTTATTCACAATTTCACAAACCATTTTGCTGCTTTTGACCGCTTTTTCATTTTTACATGTCATTCTATTCAAAGGGATTTTTTAGCTACCTTCAAATATTTCCAAGTCGAAAAAAGCATTTCTCCATCCTCCGCAATGTTAGGGGAATCATCAAGCCTTGCCGGTGAGTAGTTAAAACATGGCAAATTGTGCTTTTTTTTTGTTCGTTTTGCTTTTGATTGTGTGTTCCGCCTATATATCCATTAATTATGCTGATGTTTTAATTAAATTTATGCAGAATGGCTCTACTACTGGGCCCTCCAAGTTCTGGAAAGACCACCCTGCTGTTGGCGTTAGCTGGAAAGCTCGACAGCGATCTGAACGTAAATAAATGCCGTTTCTACTCAAACAATGTTAGCGCAATTTTATAAAGTTCTTTTTTGCAATTTGAAAATTAGAACTTTCTTTTCTTTGGATTCTTAGTTTTCTGGGAAGGTGACTTATAATGGACATAGCATGGATGAGTTCGTACCACAGAGAACAGCTGCATATATCAGCCAGCACGATGTCCATATAGCGGAAATGACTGTCAGGGAAACCTTGGCATTTTCAGCAAGATGCCAGGGCGTTGGGTCACGCTATGGTTAGAAAGAAAATGATTATTTTTTCTTCTTTTTCCATATGTACTGGAATTAATTTTATTTATTCAAGCTTTAACTTTTTTTATTTTGTTTTTTAACTTATTAATATGTAGATATACTAGCAGAGTTGTCACGAAGAGAAAAAGTGGCAAATATTAAGCCTGATCCTGATATTGATATCTATATGAAGGTAAAAAAAAAAAGCGGTAGTAGTACGAATTTCAGGGTCTTTTTGGAATATGAAAATAAGTTGCTTTAGTTTCTGTGAGTTTTACATATGCATCATTGGCCATGATATTAACTCGAAACTTTATCACTGAACTCCTGGTGTGATTAGATATAAAAAAGCTGAATAATGTTACAGGCTTCCAATTTCGTGGATAGTGTAAGGAGAGAACGTTATTCATTATTAGTAATTTTACTTAAAAAAAATATTATCAACAATAAAACAAGCAAATATATTGAATTTTGTTGTAGTTAGACAAATGGAAACCGTGTGACTACTTACTGGTTCAATCCTCTTGTCCCCAAAACAAACCTAACCTTAAAAGTCAAACCTAGCCGTATTAGCTCGAAGCCACATATTCGTAACTATGTCATGGGAATAATAAAATTATACAAGGGTCCACTTCATCTCCGCGATCTTCTATTTTTATCAATCTTCTATTATTCCTTTTGTATTATCAACCGGGATCTGTTTATAGCTGGTTCAGAATTTATGCCTATTTTGTGAAAATCGAATTGGTGACTGGAGTTATCGTTATTGTCCGCAAAATATCAGGTTGAAGCAACAGAGGGACAAGAGGCTAATTTGGTCACAGATTATATATTGAAGGTATAAACAGTAGTAATTTAAAAACTTTTCTGCTCTGGTTACAGGAAATAATGCATACAAATTACATGTCACAGGTTCTTGGTTTAGAAATCTGTGCAGATACCATGGTTGGTGATGATATGTTACGAGGTATTTCTGGCGGACAGAAAAAGCGTGTCACAACAGGTTATTTTCTCCATTGTCATTCTTTTTTTTCTTAATTTTATTCGTAATTTCGTACCAGCTTACCTTTTCTTGAAGGGGTTGCTGATATATAACTACAGGTGAGATGCTAGTTGGACCAGCAAAAGTTCTTCTCATGGATGAAATATCTTCTGGTTTGGATAGCTCAACAACTTTCCAAATTGTGAAATCTCTCAGGCACTATGTACACATCCTCAAAGGAACCGCTCTCATCTCTCTCCTACAACCAGCACCTGAGACTTACGATCTATTTGATGACATAATTCTCCTATCCGATAATGAAATTGTTTATCAGGGTCCTCGAGAAGAAGTGCTTCCATTTTTCGAATCTATGGGCTTTCAATGTCCGGAGAGGAAAGGCGTGGCGGACTTCTTACAAGAAGTAAGCGTATATACATCTTTGGCTTTGTTTACTGGGTTCTCCGACGAACAATTTTTTGACAGCTTTCCTTCTTGTTGTTTCTTCATTTTTTTTTACCCCAATATTTCCCGTTCAACTTTTGGTTTTCTAGACTATATTTTTGTGTTTGTTTCTTTGGGGTTTCAATTTAGCAACAGATAACCCAGGACTAAATTGTTTGGCAATCCCTCATGAGACTAAGCTATCAAATATGAATATTTATTTAAATATTTTAGTTAAAGCACTAACTCTAGACCAATTGTCCCTCCCCTCCTTTCTGGACATATTAACCCCTTATTTGGCGCTGAAATTGTCCAGAGGTGCTAGAGTCCATAGCACATTTGGATGAATAAAACTGAAACAAATATGCTTTATCTGCAAAACAGATGCCCAGATGAGCTTGATTTTTAAGTCCCATGAGAATTTGATTTTTATGGTGCAGGTGACTTCGAAGAAAGATCAGCGACAGTACTGGGCATGCCAAGATGAGCCTTATAGATTTGTTACAGCCCATGAATTTGTCGAAGCATTTAAGTCATTCCATGTCGGGCAGAGATTGGCTGATGAGCTGGAAGTTCCATTTGACAAGACTACAAGTCATCCAGCTGCTCTTACAGCTAAAAGCTATGGGGTTAGCAAGATGGAACTCCTCAAAGCTTGTGTCTCTCGAGAGGTATTGCTTATGAAGAGGAACTCGTTTGTGTACATCTTCAAGCTCATGCAAGTGAGTTTGCGTAACTGTAAAATATTCTCTGTTTTCATTGTAGTTATGTTTTGTCATCAGTTTAATCTGTGCTCTCCCTCTCTCTCTCTCTCTCTCTCTCTGGTTTAGCTCGCTATCCTAGGATTCGTGGCAATGACAGTCTTCCTGCGAACAGAAATGCCCCGAAATTCAGTGGCTGATGGAGGAATATACGTGGGTTCTATATTTTTCTCTCTAGAAATGATCCTATTCAATGGAGTCTCGGATATTTTCATGACTATTTGGAAGCTTCCGATATTCTACAAGCAAAGGGATCTTCTCTTTTATCCTGCATGGGCATATGCTATCCCTTCATGGATCCTCAAGATTCCATTTTCGTGTATGGAGGTTGGCGTATGGGTTTTTCTCACTTACTATGTCATTGGATATGATCCGAATGTGGGGAGGTAAAATATTTAACCTTGATCGCGTTTATGTTGGATTAAAAAGTCACTCCCATATTAGGGAGAAGAAACATTGCATTGATAACTGTATCTTGATAATCATATTACAAAGGTCTCTATGAACCTATTAATTGGCAGAGTAGAACCTGGTGATCAAGAAAACAATCTGCCTAAAAACGCTAGAACTTGCTGAACCAAAAAAAAAAAAATTAATAATAATAATAATAACATAAAAGGAAATAAGTATGTAATTCAGAATATTGTAATATTCTAAAACCTGTGACTTGTGACGTCAGATAAGATCCAACTTCAAGGAGGTAAAGTCTTTGAGGATGCATTTCAAATATAATTAAAAGGAATATGTATCAATTCCATATTATATAACTCATCCTTATTAATTTTTGGCATTTACGTAAAATTAGATGTTAATCTCCCAAAAGAAATTCATTTTGATGTTTTTTTTTTTTTGGTATAACCATCTGGTATCCGGAATCACATTGGGCTCAAACTAATCCGGATTTCGAGCCGGGCAAGACCACAAAGGATGGTAAAGCTCTCCCTACCAATGTTTAACGCGGCTGCATTCCTGAGACTCGAACTTGAGACCTCAGTTAAGCGAGAAGAGACCCTTACCATCTCACTAGCATTACAACGTTTTGGCAGAATTGATTAATTTAACTTACCGAAAAAAGATTTTAAATAACAACCCAATAACAATTTTGCAAGAAATATTACCATTTATTTCTATAAGCCAATCTGGAAACAGGGGTAAGGCTATGCAATGCGGGAGCTTTGTGTATTGAGTTGTCCATATGTATATATATGTACTTTTTTAACCTCTTCTTGCTTATGAAATTCCAAGGACTTTTATCTGTTTTTGTTTCACCTATTAAGTATTAACTAAGTTAACTATTCCATTGCAGATTATTTAAGCAATTCTTGGCATTTTTACTTATGCACCAAATGTCTTCTGGATTATTGCGATTCGTTGGGGCGGTTGGTAGGGATCCGGTTCTGGGATATGCATATGGAACATATACTAATGCTGTGATTGTTGTGCTGGGGGGAGTTGTTCTATCACGAGGTATACGCACATATGGCTTTACCAAAAAAATTGCTTTTCATATATGGACTGGAATAATGCTTCCATATAATTTCTTTGTTCACAGTGAGGATGAAGAAATGGTGGACTTGGGGTTACTGGATTTCACCGGTTACATATGCAAGTAATGCAGTTCTAGTAAATGAGTTCCTTGGTGCTAATTGGCAACACGTAACTCCCTCTATTGTATTGCTTATTTTTTGGATATTAATGCTTTTTTCTTGTTTCTCAGTGTAAGTTTTTTCGTAACCACAATGTTTGATCTTGTACTTCGCAAGATTCCTCCAAATGCAACTGAACCACTTGGAGTATTGGTGTTGGGGACTCGAGGTGTGTTTGCTGATGCTTATTGGTATTGGTTAGGAGTTGGAGCACTCGTGGCATATGTCATTGTTTTCAATATCTGTTTCACCTTGGCCCTCACATTTCTTAAGCGTGAGTATCTCTTAGTTCTAATTTATTAAATCCATATAATACAAGAATTAATCTAGTAATACATATTAAAATATCGTGCAGCGCTTGAGAAGCCTCAAGCTTTTATAGCAGAGGAAAAGGATACTACTGTATCCAATGGTGAAGCAAGTAGCGCTATTAGGAGAGGTTCCGGCAAAGGTACGAAGCTTGCCATATATAGCTATTAATATGTCTATGTTGTCTTTTAATTTGTTTATGTTAATCAAATGTAAATTGATCCGCAGAGAGGAAAAAGCAGATACAGCTAAGTTCCTTCGACGACCAGAGCCGAAAAAGGGGAATGGTTCTTCCATTCGAACAACATTCTATTGCCTTTGATGAAATAGTATACTCTGTTGATATGCCACAGGTATGAGGTGACAATTATGTAGCCATATGCTTTGGTTTGTGTATTTATTCTCTCCTTGATTAGTTTAGGGACTGAAAACTGACTGCTCCAAAAACACGTAGATAATAATAGTATAATTTTACTTGTAAAGTACCGGATTTATCAATCTCAGGAACTCTTAGTGATTTAGAATGTCTTGAAAACTCACTAATACGTAATTTATTCTCAAAGATTTAATCCGTTTTTTTATATTACTTCCTACTCCTAATTTTTCTTGGATTTTTGTTGAGTTGAGTTAGGAAAACAAAACTAGCAGTAAAATAGCAAATATAAAATAAAAGTATTAATAAAGATCTTGTTTGAACTAGAAATCCAATGAATTAACTTACTCTTCCTAATTATCCTAATTAGTTAACTCTAAAATATTGTTAATTTAGAAAATCATTGATGTGTATAATCTGGTTTACTTCAACCTAATGTGTCATCGAATAATTGTCAGACACCATTACTACGCCTAGACGATTTTTAAGGTACTCAGATAGGTTAAAAATCATAGAGTTTAGACTAATTCAAAATTTAAATTAAAATTATTAAAAATATACTCATCAATTAAGAATTAGAAAAATTTTGTTAATTCATCATCATCCCCAGGCAAGAAAAGGAATTAGCCTAGTATAACTACGATGAACATAGCAAAAGATGAATAACAACTGATGAAAGAAAACACAAATATGTAAAGAAGAAGATCAATAATAATTAATATGAAAATAATTAAAAAAAACTCAAAAAATTGTATTGAAAAGAATAAAAGAGAAGAGGAGCCTCGAGAGACCCTATCTCTAGCCTCCAAAGTTAGACAAGAAAAAGAATGAAAGACTTGATAGGAAATTAGTGTTGAAAAATCCTTTTTGTTCTCTACAATTTATGAAAAGATAAAAATATCCTTAATGAGATAATTTCCTAATTAAACTCGGAATTAAAATAATGATATAAATCAAGTGTTGCACTTTTATAAATCAAGTGTTGCACTTTTATTTCCCGTGATTGACTAGTAAACAGCACTGTACTCCTTGACGAAAAAATTTATAACTCGCCGTAGAAAATTTGGAATTGAGCTTTGTTTGAACAGTTGGAAAAATAATTCAACGAGCTTTCCAACCATACAAAATTTGATACCAGAATCTGCTACAGAACTTCCCAGAAATTCAACAAAGTTCATGTCTTTTGTCCCCGAAACACTTTCAACGAATGAATAATTAAATTGTTCGTTCAAGACTTCATAAAACTCGTTTCTTGATGCTTTAAATCACAAACCAAAGTCCAAACATAATGCTTGATATCATATTCCATGAGAAATTACCTCTTGGCTTTAAATCATCACATTTAGCATCATAAACCTGCAATTAACATAAAAACATATAATACCGAAATATAACAAATTTCATACGTTAAATCACTATATAAATGACTCAAAAGCTCAATTATTAATTTATACACTTTCATAGCCCAATAAAAAAAATGTTGCGTTCTAAAAGAACGACCAGAACAAAAAGCAACTTTTTTATAAGTCTACAAAGTTATTGATGCTTCTAGGAAAAAAGAAAATTAAGCTGTTTATCTAACTAGAAAATGCCTGCAGAACCATAAGCAAGCGCGCACCAAAATTTTTCGTACTGCAGGCTGAATAACTCCACTGAAAAACTAAGCAATTTATGTTGCCAAGTGCTTCGGTTTCATACGGAAACAATTTTGACCAAACAAACACAATTTTCTATATGTCTACAAAGTTACGGTGTTTTTGCAAAATCCTTTTAAATCCATACGTGTAATCATTTTTCGAAGTAGAAAACAGCCTGTGAAATGATTGCTTTTGATAGACTAGCTTTAAAAGGATTGCTTGCATAAGTCTTCAATAAGTACTCACTAGTAATAGTTAAGTTAAAATCATTGGTACTAAAATTAAAAATATGAATTTTAGGAGATGAAAGACCAGGGTGCAACTGATGATAGACTAGTGCTTCTGAAGGGTGTAAGTGGAGCTTTTAGGCCGGGTGTGCTCACAGCCCTAATGGGAGTCAGCGGTGCCGGTAAAACAACTCTCCTGGATGTTTTGGCAGGTAGAAAAACCGGGGGACATATTGAAGGTACTATATCAATTTCTGGCTATCCGAAGAAGCAAGAGACATTTGCTCGTATCTCCGGTTATTGTGAACAAAATGATATCCACTCTCCCCACATTACTGTTTATGAGTCCTTGCTCTTTTCTGCTTGGCTGCGGTTGCCTCTAGAAGTTGATTCCGAAACCAGAAAGGTTGGAGTTTGTTTGATTCTGTTCTCAAAGTTTTCAGTTTTTGTTTCCATTTTGTTGGCAATGGGTTTGGCAATGCAAGCTGCAAAACTTCAGGAAATCCCTTTCCTGCTATGCAATTTAATTTTTGTACAAAAAGGATTATCATAATAAATGAACTTTTTTTATTCTCAAGACACTAGATCTAGGTTGTTACCAGGACAATTTATTTATTTATTACTATTTTTTTAACAAGAATACGTCTTTGTGCATACACTGAAAACCAAAGAGTAAGAGATGGTTAAATTGGGTAATTATGTATTGTTTAGATTAGATGAATAAATTGAACAAATATGCAGAGAACGACGATTTAGTTTTGGTCGAATTGAGAACTAAACTGTGGAGCAAGGAACCAAGCGCGATTATGATATGCATTGACCTAGTTAAGGGCGTCTTAAACTTTATTCAAATGGAATAATTGTTCTATTATGAGCCCTAAACAATGAATTTTGTTGCTGTTGTTTTAGAAGAGGAACTTAATTTCGGCACCATCTGATTTCAAAGTAAATAATATTTTGCAAGTGTCCTCTAATTTTTCAAAAAATTTTTGTGCACAGGCTTTTGTTGAGGAGGTCATGGAACTTGTGGAATTGACGCCTTTGGGAGGAGCACTAGTGGGATTTCCAGGTGTTAACGGTCTTTCAACTGAGCAGCGCAAAAGGCTGACTATCGCAGTTGAGCTAGTTGCTAACCCCTCGATAATCTTCATGGATGAGCCAACATCGGGCTTAGATGCTAGAGCTGCTGCTATAGTTATGAGAACAGTGAGGAACACCGTAGACACGGGTAGAACAGTTGTGTGCACCATTCATCAGCCAGGCATCGACTTATTCGAGGCTTTTGATGAGGTGGAGACTCTTTATGCTCATAGCAACTAGCAAGTTTTTGGTATCTTTTCAATTGAGTTTTTAGTTTTGGGTTTCCAGAAAGGGGTAATGCTACACAATATAAAACTCTTTAACATAAAATCATACGAAAACAGATTTGCGCCTGTTCTCTTGTATAAAAGGAAAAATGGTGGACACCTGTACACATCTGTTTTGTGAGAAATTTACTGATTATTTCCTTTCAAAAAGTGGTTTATTAAAACTTCATGGGGAAGAGTTATATGTCAGTTTTTCGAGTTTCTTGATTTTACAAAGAAAACTCAGAAAAGTCATTCAGATAGAATTTCTGATACGAAGTTTTTCAGTATTGCATCTGAAAATTCTGGAAGACTACTCCTAACTCAGAGTTGTAAAGGTTTTTGCTTTTGTAAGGGTTACTTGTATGAAAAAGATATTTCAGGTTTTTTTATTTGTTTTGCAGCTTTTTTTAATGAAGCGAGGAGGCCAAGAAATTTATGTGGGGCCACTGGGTCGCAATTCTTGCCATCTAATCAATTATTTCGAGGTGAGATGTAATGGACCATCGAAAACTTATATTGAGGTGGTAAAATACTATGAATTGCTTACGACAGACGATGTCATTTTTTCCCCTATCAGAGTATTGAAGGAGTGAGTAAAATCAGAGATGGCTACAACCCAGCTACTTGGATGTTGGAAATTACTACTTCTGCCCAAGAGTTTGTTCTTGGGGTTGACTTTGCTGATTTATACAGAAGCTCAGAATTGTACAGGTGTGTTAAATTGTTGGAGAAAAGTTAACTCCGCAATGAGCTTTAAGGCTTTGCTACAAGCAAACTATGTGATTAGGTCAAAGGTTTTTTATGAACTTTTTTGCCCAATTTTAGGAGAACCAAGTCCCTAATAGCAGAAGTGAGCACACCTCGCTCGGGTTCGAAGGACCTCCATTTCCCTACCCAATATTCTCAGAGCTTTTTCACTCAGTGTGTGGCTTGCCTATGGAAACAAAATTTGTCGTATTGGCGTAATCCATACTACAACGCGGTCCGGATTTTCTACTCCGTGTTTCTGGCTCTTGCATTAGGAAGCATGTATTGGGATCTTGGTTCGAAGAGGTGAGCGTTTTTTAATAAGTTTATTTGGTGGGCTACTGAGGTTTTCCAATTTAACAAAGAAAATCCTTGAAATCCTATTTTCCTAGGGTTTTAAGATTATCAATTTTTACCTTATCAATTTTTAATTATCTGAGTTGCAGGTCAACGCGAGAAGATCTGATCAATGCTATGGGTGAAATGTGTCAGGCTATTTTCTTCCTAGGGGTACAAAATGCCTCGTCAGTGCAGCCTGTGGTGGCTGTTGGACAAACAGTCTTTTATAGAGAGAGAGCAGCTGGCATGTACTCCGCTCTGCCTTACGCATTTGCTCAGGTGGATTATAATTTCACGTCGAAGTTAAGGCATTTCTTCTAAAATCAAAAAACTGTTCACCACAAATTTTGGGGGATTACTGATAAACTGTTCACCCTGCTAGAGTTCATTGAATAAGTTTTAGCAGCAAGCTGTGTGGTTTTTGTCAAGAATGAAACCAAGTGCTTCTTTGTGTCCGAAAAGATTCAAATAGATATTGGAAATATAGCTAGCAAGATTAAGGTATTTCAGTAATTAGTTATACTGGAAGATGGACGCAGATTTTAGAAGTATGCTTTCTAGCTTTTTTAAAAGCACCCTCAGAAAAGCACAAGTAAGTTTCCGAAAGCTGCTGCTTTACCTGCAAGTCATTGTATGAAAAGCAGAAGCATCTCATCAAAAGCAATTACCAAACTAAGCCTACAAATGCTTACCACCTAATTCCAAACCACTTTAGGAAAACACATCATTGTCAGTTAAGCGTTTTGATGAATTTTCTTTTCCAATTGCGCTGCAGGTTATCATTGAGCTCCCGTATGCTTTTGCTGAAATTTTGATATTTGTTCTTATAACTTATACCATGGTAGGCTTTGAATGGACCTTCGCCAAATTCTTGTGGACCTTCTTCTTCCTATATTTTTCATTGCTACACTTCACCTTTTACGGCATGATGACTGTTGCTGCAACGCCAAACCTAAACATTGCTGCTGTTGCTGCCACATTATTTTATTGCTTCTGGAACCTCTTCTCCGGATACTTTGTCCCTCGAACAGTAAGTTATAGCACTCCATAATTGTCTGTTTCGTATCAGCTTATTTTTGGCTTGTATCATATTTTCTATCTGCAAGCGGCGAAGTTCTGTCATTTTTTTAGCTACGAAGCTTTCAAAGAATGGGGTTAAAAAAATAGTAATTTCGCGAACTGTATTTTCAATTTTTGGACACAAAATCAGTGAAGCGAGAAATGAAACTAATTATTTTGAAAGCAGAACGGAAAAGACCTTGGTTTGGTGCTTGGTGAAAACTGAAAAGATTAATAGTAAATAATTTGCGTGTGTTTTTTTTTCAGAGGATTCCTGTGTGGTGGAGATGGTTCTACTGGACAGCCCCGGTTGCATGGTCAGTTTATGGCTTGATCGTATCGCAATTTGGGGATATAACCGATGTGCTCGACACTAATGAAACAGTTAAAGAGTTTGTAGAGAGTTATTTTGGGTTCAAACATGATTTTGTTGGCGTTGTTGCAGGCGCGGTGATCGGATTTGCGGTTCTCTTCACCTTCATCTTCGCCTTCTGCATAAAAATGATCAGTTACCAAAAGAGATAGAAAATCAATTTCAATTGTTGGAGTTCCTTGGTTTTTAGCCAAGAGAGAAAATTAATTTGATTTCTTTGGACGAATAAATTGTTGTTCAATAATAATATGCACTATGGAGAAGTCATTCATAACCAATAAAATGAAAAGAATAATCTTACAAGGGAACTGTATATTATTACTAGCAAGTTGGAAATGGAACATGTGAAATGCCCAGCTAATAGGTAATCCAACCCAAGACCACTTTAATTTATAAGGACTGAATTGTTGCAATTGAAATCATACAGACCAAATAGAAATGCAACCAATACCATTGGGACCATTCTTTGAAATGGTACCCCAAATAATGCAGAGGATAAAAATATGAATGAAAATATTACCATGACTGTAATCCATAGAGAGAAACAAAACCACCAAATGGAAGTGTATACTACCTGTTAAGAAAATTCAATCAATTAAGAAGAAAACAAAGAGCAAGAAATTTTATCTTTTCTGTTCTTAAGTTGAAAAATATTTTACTTATTGATCATTATGTATCAGTACTATACAAATACTTATTTGTCTAGATCTTTGCACCTAAATCTTACTTCTAAGAAAATATCAATTCGCATAAAGTAACTATAAGCTATTTGTACAAATTTTTTACATGATCTTTAGTGTATGTATGAGTAGGCTTTTAAATTTCTTGGCCTTGATGTAAACATAATAAAAACGCTGAGGAAATGATAAATTGCTTGCTTGCAACGGTGATAGAGGAACCTTGGAATTGGTTTCTAATAAATCAAGAAAAAGAAATTTACCTTATTCTTGAAAACGGATTTTACCGGATTACTATGCTTGCAAATGAGCGAGCTGAGTCTAGACGTCTGTTTAGACTTGGTTCGTTTACCAAATGAGCCATATTTTTTTGTTTAGGTTCGGCTTGTACGAACCAAGCTTACTGAAGACCGGATAAGTTTGGTTCTTTTGAAATTGTAAATATTACTTGTTATTGATCAATTAATTGCTTAAAAAAAATATAATTAACTTGAATCTAATATAGAATCGTCAACTAATAATCACGTACTAATAGATGTATCAAATAATGACAACATTGTATGATATTTTAAACTTAATATTACTAATATATAAGGATAAATTAATTTTAAAAAATGTAAAATTCGTGTACAAAGATAAGTTTTTTTTTTTCAATTATTAGATTTAATCTTAAATATATGTACTTATTTATATAAACTTACTCGTGTACTTCGAAAAAAATATATATAAATATATTAATTAAATGAGTTTGAGCCATTAACGAGTCAAGTCGGGGTTTATTCAAACTTGGCTCGTTTATCTAACGAGCTTTATTTTGTTATTCAGACTCGATTTATTTATTAAATGATCGAGCTCGAGCCGAGCACTTGACGAGCCGAGCACGAGCTTACTCATAAACGGCCCAATTCATTTCCAGTCTAGCAGTAACTTTGAAATATTGAGAGGCTATATTTTGAAAATGTACGTACAGACGTTCTAGTAATTTGTGTAGTAAGACCTAAGTCACCTAATATTTTAATCGACGGATAACGCTCTTACTTCCAATTCTCGTTTCCACTCATGCTCTCACTCCCGCTCTCATTTATTTTTTGCCTACAGATGTGACGCTCTCATCCTCCCATATCGTTTCTCTATTCTCGCTCGACAAGGGGATTTGGTTACCAGGACAAATAAAAACTTGAAGACCAAGCTATTTTTTTTTTCTTTTTTGATCATTAGATATTTATTTACGTATTTATTTGTTTGAAGAGAATTTTTAAATATTTATCTGGCTTCATTTTAAGGGTGACGAAAATCAATTAATAATTACTGTAACATAAACACTCCAAGCCTTAGGATAAATAAATAGTTTCGTTTGTCGTTAAGAACCCTAAAATATGTTTATATAACAATTTTTACTTTACCACATAATTATTGCACAAACTTTGTTATGACAATCAATGTTAACCTCAAAAATAAATTTGCTATGACAATTTATATTTTATTTGTCTATTATACTCATTTAAAAATAATGACATGTTAATTTTAAGTTTTATTTTAAATCTCATTCTGGACCAGAATTATCCTAACTTTTAATAAGAAAAACTGTAATTATAGGTATTTGTTATGTTATCATAATCAATAGCACAAATAACTCTGAATTTTGTATAAGTTTTCATTTGAAATGGGATTCATTTTTCTAAAATTTGCTAAAAGTTACGTACCTAAAAGTATGTTTAAGTTAAATGC
>MKEJ01087744.1:0-12276 GCA_001753735.1 Embelia ribes
TCTGAAAGAGAAAAGACAGAGAGAAAAAGAGAGAGAAAAATAAAAATAAAATAAGAGTACTCCAAATATTTCCCTCTCTTGTATTCCAAGATTTTCCATATCTAAATAAACATATATCCGTTCTCCAGTGGACTAAACTCAAATTTAACCTCTAAAATTAAGCTTAAGACTAAATCACGTAATTCTCGTGTTCATATTACTTTTATGCTCTTTTTATTATAAAGTTTTTATATAATTTTATAACATTTTCAGAATTATGATCACATCCATAACAGCTAAATCTTATCTCCAACATTTCTGAAATGTGCCTACATATTTATAGCCTGGAGATTTTCACTAATTCATAGAGATATTATTGGGTAGGTATGGTGTGAAGGACAGAGACGCTAAAGGACAAGGGTCTAGAGTGAGCAATTGATCATCTTGACCTTTGTTTTATCAAAATGTTTGAACTTCTACACAGAGGCCAAGCATAAAAAAGATGAAAAAAAAACAAGTTCGGACTTGCCTCGTAAAAAATTCAATTTAGATTGCCTTTTATAAATAAGTTGAGCTTGATTACTAAAATATAACTCGTAAATAAACGAACAGAATTTGAATAACTTCCGATTCGATTCGTTAAAAGTTTGGGCTCACTTAAGTAATTTTAAAATTAAAAAATTAAATAATTTCAAATAAAAAAGGTATGTTTACACCTAATAATTTCACTTATTTATTTTATTAGGATAAAATTAATGAAAGTATATTTAATTATACAAAACACCCAAACACGAGTTTTACATATTAAATGAGCTTGTAATATTAAAAATAACATTTAATTAATAACCTCAAGTTGTGAAGGTTTAATTAAATGAATAACAAAATTAAAGGATTAATATTACAAAACTTATTTATAAGCAAGGTTAGACACAACTATTTAATCAACATAATTCTCACGGAGCCATTTGAAACTCATTTAATTAAAAAAATTATCAACTAATTAAATAATTTTTAATATTATTTAGTTATTTTGTCTAATAATAATTGGATATATGGATATAGTTATTCACCTTTTTTTCAAAAAGAAAAACAAAATTAAACTTATAAATAAATGAATTAAAAAAAAAAAAAAACGAATCCACATAAATTTATCATTTGTCATACTCAAAGAAGCATCCACTCTTCATCATCCGCTTTTGGTACTTCCATCATTTGTATCAAAGAACATAATGTTGTATAAGATAATGAGATCCAAGTAGAGAACCAATCAGGAAAGGACAAAAAATTAAATTAAAAAAAAAACATAAATCTACAACAATGTCAAGATACAACAATGTTGGGAGGTCTATAAAAAGATAAACCTACACGGTATTACTGATAAATTGCAAGGCCTAAGCACACGAGTTTATTTGAACTCCATCATTGGTTACAGTGAGTAAAATTGTGAATATAAATGATCCCTAATTTTATAGTATTCCTCGGATAGGGGTCCTTCGAGAATGATCTGCTGAACACCACCACTACCACTCTGCATAACAAAATTCCGAAGTACAGAAAGCTTAAGCTATTGCGTCATTATATGCGAAGTCAAGTAAATAAAATGCATTAAAATATCATTTAATGACTAGAAAAAGTCCCAGAATTGGTCACCTTCTGGCTCGCATCTGCAACCTTGCGTAGAGTTACATGCTCCCCGCACCTTAAAATCCCGCTAGAAACTTCCGCCTGGAAAAATGAATTCTCAGTTTTTAATTGCCAGCCAGCATATCTGATATTCACAAGAAATATGTCCAACAGTTTAACTGAATAAATAATCCGTTAACCAAGCTGCACATTTAGAGAATGCTTTGGGGTCCTATTATTGCCAAATTTGGAACTCTATAGTGATAGCTAGCCGCTTAAATAAATTAGGACCCTAGTAAGTAGCTTGCAAACATGAGTAGCTTGCAAACTCTCTGTTGCACACATAGCTATAAGCTTAAAATGCTTTACGAATTGCAAATTATCCATGCTAGAGCATTTAATATTAGAGCTAGTTTTGTAAACAAATTAAGAAAGCCCGGCTCAGCCCGACTTGTTATACTCCATGGTGTAAGCTTACAAGCCATCAGTTTTCTTTAGAGCTCATCGAGCCCTATTGTTTTGTTAGGGTCTAGCTAGAGCTTGATTTTGGTGCTCCTAAGTAAACAAACCGAGCCTAGCAACACCATCATGCTTTTTCAAAACAAATCAGAACATTCTCCACGTATAGGATTTTATTCATTGATATTGCTTCTACTTAATTTACATGACCACATACAAGATAGCTACTTAATATTTTGAGGAAAATAAGGTTTGTCACAAGAAAAAAAGAACTTGAGCAGAAACATTCAGATGAGAAATGGGAAAGGGCACCTGTACGCCTTGGCTTGCCAGAAATTGCTTAAAATCTGACAATTTAATATCACCAACTAACACCGACTTATGAGGTGGGGCTGGTATTGATAAAGGGAGTAGAGAAAGCATGCCGGTTTCTGTCTGTCCTACTTCTGCATCAACCCAAGCTATTTCGTAATCTCCGAGCTGTCATCACACTCACATTGGAGAGAAACATAAATTAAAAGAAAGAGGCAGGTTAAAGATTATTTTCTTGCTTTAAATTAAAAATTAGTTAAGCTTCTTCAGGATCAGTGAAGTTTTTAAGTTGAACATAAACCAATATTGTCTCATTTTGCAACATAAAGAAACAACAAAGAATTTCCATGTTCGTTCATAAGAGTGGCCAATTCACATTCACCAACACCATACAAACAATTTGTACCTTCTTAAATAGCACATTGCTCATAAGCTTCTCAGACAGTTGCACCTACAAACAAGGACGACAGATCTTAGATCCCTGATCTCAGATTACTCAAAATTATTGAATACAGATGAGCCGTATCTATACCTTGTAAGCACACAAATCTGAGGTAACATCAATTGTTTCTTCAATTCGAGGAGCATAAACATGGGGGCAAACAGAGCTTAGGCAGTGTTGCCTTAAATGCTCAGTTGCCTCCGCTGATCCATGCACCAAAACCTTAAATACGAAAAACAACAAGATGGAAGCATTACTAAGTTAAATCCTCAGAATATATTTGCTTGCTTAACAAAGAAACAAGATACACATTATCTCTCACTTTTCACACAAACACAAAATAAATGATCAACTTTCTGACTTGCAACTTTTGAACCTTGACCGACCTCCATGAAAACGTTTCTTACTCCTATTATATAAATATGGACAACCCAATGCTCAAAAGTCCTAGGGTCAGGGAGGGTTTGATGTACGTAGTCTTACATCTCTTGTTGCTAAGGGGACAAACCCGTGACTCATAAGTCATAATGAAGGCGGGCATTAACCTATAGAAATTTAAGTTGGCACTTTAAACACCACTAATATCAATGACTGACTAAACATGGAGCACTTTAAAAACTTTTCTTACTTCTATAATTTGAGTAGATTTTTTTCCCTTGTAAAAGTGTTGTATAAAGAGCACTGAATTAAAGGACAAACTCTCAAAACAGTGGATGCCAAATGAAGTTCAAACTTTTAATTCCACTTCCAAATTTAAAATTGTCTGGGACCGGGCTAACTTTCAAACATATCAACTTCTCAGGAACTAAGCCAACATTCAAACTTCTCTCACTATGCTAACTTTCAAAGCACATCACATCATTGCTCTCCCAAAAGTTACACTGTTTCCAGATCCCAGCCTACCAATTTATCAAAACCCACCCCACTATATTACTTCTCAACATACTTTCTTATAGTTTCCAAAGAGACAACTACAACTCTTTTACTTTGTTCTGCCACTGTTCATAGTATTCAACCTCTAGTACCAATAATATGTGCATAAGCATAGACTGATGCATATATTCAAGTTTCAGAGAGAGAGAAGATGCTAACCAACTTTAAAGGAGGAACCCGAGACAAAATCATCTTGACTGAAAAACTATCAGAACGGCCCTCAAAATCCTTGAAAAGCAATGAACATTTCACTTGCACCTGACAGACAGAAGGTAGAACAAAAATAAGTGATGTAAATATCCATATGATCTTCAGCTCAGATATTGGTCAAAAAGAAAATTTTCATTTCGCCTCCACCAACAATGTAGAGGTTTTACACACCAGCAGGGTTTGGATGGATGACACATGGGCAAATGTTGTGATCCCACATGCATTTATATACACATGTTATGCATCCAAGCACGCAGTGTCAGAAAAACTCTAAACCAATGGTAGAGGTATCTTCACTTAAACTAAAAGGAATCCAACAAATTATCAGGCTTTTAAAGTGATAATACCATACGAATAGAAAGATATGCAATTACATTTCCCGTCTTGAATTCTATTAAGTTAAACCATCAAAGTTCTGTTACCAGACTGCACTTAGGGTTTGTTTGGTTGTAGCTTTTAAGCCAATAAGTTAGTTTATTTCTTACTAGGAAAAAAACTAGATGCATCCACCTTAAACTTCCTACTTATTTAGGCCAAAACAGCAAATAAGTTTAGCTTAAAAGTTGAGTAGCCAAACGTTGTCCAACTTTTAAGCAAAAAAGTTGAAAAATTGGAGCTTATAAGCTGTAACCAAACAAGACATTGGTAAAGATAATGAACTGAGTATGTATTTCTGTGTATAAGCTTTAAACAAGCTGATCAAAAGTAGCAACCATTTCTCTCTATCTCAGGGATGGAAGAAAGTCCATCAACAGAAACCAACCAACCAAGAGTTGAAAGCATCTACTTACAGTCAATTCATTAGAGACAACTTTTGAAGGTGTTGTATCTAGAAACAAACTAGCTGAACCTTCATCAAGTTTCCCGTTCAAATCTCCGTTGATCTACAAAGAAGAAGGATTAGTACAGAGCATATATAACAATTAACAATGACAAAAGATGAATTTTGTCAAAATAATTAAGAAAAAGTTCCTCTTCCACCAGGAGGGGTTTCCTTTTTATTTTTAAGGGGGGGAGGGGTTGTGTGTGTGTGGTTAGGGATGGCAAAAAAGTGCAATTGTGGCCTGATCCGACCCGATCGGATCAAAGTGTGGTTTACTTCGGGTCGGGTGGTTGCTCTCTCAAAGTTGATCTACTTGGCCTAGGCCAGCTGGCCCAACAAACTGCATAGCTTAAGTTCAAAAAAGCAAATATATTCATCAATACATAAGAATATGATTTTGAAGTGCAAGGCCCAATAGTAATTAAATCAAAAACCCATAAAAACAGCCCATAGTTCTTCTAACAAATCAGCAATTATAGAACATTAAAATATTTGTCAATAAATTAAAGAAATAAACATAATTAAAAATTATCTAATACTTTACTGCATAAGTTAATTTTAAATAAATAGAAGAGCAAATAATAAATTTTCTTAAATACTCCTCAATCTGCTCTCATTAGAAGGACAAGTTTATATTATATTAACATAATAAACGTAATTGGTGTTTTAGATATAAAAGGTAAGAGCTGAATATTAAAAAAACAAATTAGTAGAATAATGTTTTCCACTGCATGACAACTAACAACTATTTTTTGTTTTTGTTTTTCAACATGTGATATATTGGTTAATTATTAACAGATTATGATCTAATCATTACATGGAAAGTTTTGACTCATTATTGGGAATTTTAAATTTAGTGAATGAGTCAGCAAATTTCTATAATTACTTGATTGTTCAATATAGAAATTAGGAAGAAAATAAAAAACAGGAAGAAAAACGTGTGCAACAAATCATGTTAATTAAAGAAATTATAGCACAACCACGAATTTCAATTTTCATAGGGTTAAAGTGCAACAAATCAGGAAGAAAATATAAAACATATCATTAATTCCAAATCACTATTACTTAGGGATCAAATATGAAAAGAAAATATATTGTAAAGTATACCCCGGGTTGAGCCAACCTCCCGGGTCGGGTATGGATCGGGTCAGCACCTGGTGGTAACTTGGGTCAGGTAGGGAGGGGGGTGTTTTCAAAATTAATACAAAAAATATTTAAAAGGTGGCTATTGGCATATAAGGTGTGACCATATTTGACACTGATCAACATTGAACAACCAAAAAAAAAAAAGAACAAGAAAAGAAGAAGTAGAAAAGTTCAAACTCGCAGCTTTCAACTCATTGAGGAGACCCTTTAGTTGAACTTATGTAAGGCAACTCAAAACATTTTTTTCTAATCAAAATAGCTTAAACCTCTTCAGAAATAAGCAGAACCAGAGGAATATGAACACTAACCTGCAAGTCTCCTTGGTCCATATCTTCATCCTTAATTACATAATCATCAGGATTTATGACTTCACCAAAATCATCCCATTCAGAGTAGTTATCATAAAAGGGGAACATTGGGGCAACACATGATGGAGGTGGAACAAATCCATCAATCAATATATCCCGGTATACACTTCTCTGACCAATTCCTGCAACAGAGAATAAAATAAGTTTTCATAATGCCGTCAGATAACAACATGAAAAATTTCTCGTGGTTAGTGGACTAGGTAACTCAGCTTGTGACAGAGGCAGAGGTGTTACCAAATCTCAAGCACATGAAAAGAAAGTCTCCTTATAGGTTACTTGAGAAGCTAGATAACACTCTCTTATGTTTGTTAACTACCCTATATACCCTTACTTTCTGAAATCGTATCATAATTGTCAGATGATGCTGTCAACAGATAAGACTCAAGTAAAATTTACACGAACTCTTTTCTCCTTATCCAGTTTTCACAGCAGACAAGAAAATGAGTACACTCAGCCTTTACCTCGCTTTAATATCAAGATTCGCATACCTAGTGATCCAGGGAAATCAAAATTTTCAACTCTTGCTGGCATCACAGAGCTATCCTCAGTCCTCACCGTGCATACCCCACCTAACGCCAACTCAAAATCCCAACCTTATACCACTTATATTTTTTTGTTAGGCTTGCCTTAGCTTCTATACCCACGTCATAACAAATGAAGATCAACATAAGATATCAATTATCACTAATTATTTCACTAATTCTAATCCATTAGCATATTAAGAACTTGAAAAATCTTATCATCATTACAACTGTACTGATGAGATCATGAAAATTGGGGGGGAAAAATACTACAATCAAACTGCAAGTCTCAATTTATTCATCTCACATGTAATCAAGTTTATTCGAGAAAGTGAAAATTCCAAATTAGTTGTGATAGTGAGCATTCCAACTTATTTGGCCACAACAGTATATATTCCAGCTTGTTTACAAGTATAAAATTTAGACAAGAAAAAGAACGAAATACCATCTGACAAAGAATGGGTGGCACTGGCATCAATGACCATTGAATCACCCACAGTGAGATCAGGTTCATGAGCTGCTTTAGTTTCCTCTTTGATGAGGCTCACTTTCAAAGCTTCCTCCTTGATTCGGCTTTGTTCTTCTTCATAAGCAGCTAATTCATCCCCCACCAAAGGAACTCTCTTGGACATGGTGACTTTGACAGCTTTAGGAGGGGGTTTTGCCTGAAGCTTGCAAGCCAGTGTACCAAACTGAAAACAATATCAAACGCAAATTATGAACGAAAAGTTAAAAGAAAATACACATACTAGAACACAATAACAAATATAAGAGGGTAACAGCAATCTAATAACTACATCCACCACAAAAAACCTCCATTTGCCGGCAATATTAACACAAACTGAAAGAGAACTCACATTAAAAGTAATAACCACTATGAAGTGGCATATAATAAAAAAGTATAACAAGTCAAACCATGCAGGGATTTTACTATCACCACCACATGGACTAAGAAAGAATATTTAGAAAAGACCATAACTGTCATCCTTCAAATTCCTTATTTTGACTAAGGATGGGAAGAGCAAAGAGGAAATGAACTATTAAAGAGTTTAAAATAAAAATAATAATAATAAAACTATCACTAGATGCAGCCAAAAGTGCAAACAAGAGTATCAACCTCATTTTCACTTGCACTTCTTTCTTTTATTTCTTTCATAAAGGAAGAAATGCCTTGTGCCTTTTATCCACATCAATAGCAGCGTCTTATTTAGAAGAGGTGGCATCTTTCGCCTAGATGGCACACTTACAACTGTCTTAAAACAAAAATCATATATATCACTGAAATGGTTAAAGCAGAAGCTTAAAAAGGGGGGAAACCGCATTTGGCTTTTGGTCCAAGTATGGGATACTATTCAAGGATGGCAGAGACAATCATGCAATTATTTCAATACCAAGGACCAATAGATTGAAGAAGAAATTTTTAAGACGTTAGTGAGTAGGTAAAACATATACCTGGCCTCTTTCCGTAAAAAGAACAAGATTCCTGGCATCAGCAGCCCACTCAACAAATATGTCGTGCGAGAAGCCTGCTTCTAAACTGGCCATGGATGCTAATACAACCTATATAAGAAGTTATAGACAATAAGTACACGCACTCAAAGTTAAGAAACCTCAACGGAAATACCGAACCCATCATTATCGACTCACTTTTGGACCATCAGGAGCATTCTCCAGTTCACTCTTGTTGATGAGAAGAGTAATATGCCTACAAGTTAATCAAACTTTCAAAATGAATGAATGTTTTCTCAGAAAGAAAATTCAAAGGCAAAGTAATTTAACCTTGTATGAGAAAATTGCATCATTATCAATGCTTCGCAAATTGAAATACTATAATACACGAGACGAATAAAAGAAAGCAGTCGCAGGCTGTTCTAAACCAGTATAATATGGAACAAAGACTTCAAGTTTCTCACCTCAAAAGAAAAGCATTGTCACGAGTGTGCTCAAATGATTTGGCTATTGAATCACTCATCCATTCAAGAAAACTCTTCACATAATCAATTGTGCTTGATGCAACATAAGTGAGGAAGAAGATGGGGTATGTCAAGTTATTCTGTGTCCAATACTGCAGTTTAAGACACCAAAAATAAAATCTCAGTCTAGCACCAACTTAAGAAAAACAGAACCACCCCAATCATTCTAACATATAAACAGGCTAACCTCTTCCAGTACAAGAAGAAGCTCCAAAACGCGACCAGCGGTATCAACAGGTAACAATACATTGCCATCTGCTCTGAGAGTATTTAGTATAGTACCTACAAAAAAATGTAAGATGCTGAGTATGATGACAAATAAACTATTGAAAGAATAGCCACCATCTAACAACCAAATGAGTGGCTATTCTATTGGAGACATGACTAACAATCAGCAAAGAAAGCGCAAACAAATAAGTGAAAGAGAGAACTGTTAGCAAGAGTAACAGCACAGTTACTAAGTTGTGACCTAGTTGTATCAAATGCCAAAAGACAAAGTGAAACCACCTAACTTTATACATCAATATGGAAAAACAAAGCAAGAAAATTTCCATTTAGTAGACATCAGCTAGTGAAAGCAAATTCATCCGATATGGAGAATGTGACTAACAAACAGCAAATAAGTAGTGAAAGAGAGAGAGAGGGGTTTACTTACTAAGATATGAACCACTTCTATCAAATAAAAAAGAAAGTGAAACTACCTACAAATTCTTTTTCCCTTTGCTGCCGTGGAGGTTGACTAGTTAAAGCATTGAAGGCATCAGTAATCAGAACAGCAGGTCGGGTGAATGTTGAAAGAACAGTTCCATTTAGAAGCCTAAAACAACATAGACCAGTAAACTATTGTATATATTTATCCAAATAGGCATGCATACATGTATATAATCTGCAATACTTCAAAACAGACCTCTCCTTCCGATGGTTGAAGTCAACGGCGTATATTATGTCTTCACCATCTTTTGTTATCCTCCAAACAGTACCACCCAAGAGATGTCCAGCAACATGAGGAGCAATGACTATTCCTTCTCCTTTCCCTGAATTGGGATAAAGTTTATGTTTGAGCAAACAAAACCCGAAAAAAAAGACTAAACATGAGATGATCTGCATGAGTTATAATCTTGATCATGACAATTCTTTTTAAGCAAGAATCAAGAGTTATGACAGGGGGGCTAATATCTTCTAATGAAAACATGCTATGTTATTACGCAAATATTAAGCTATATCATCAGACGCGGTAGGCAAATCGGATATATTAAGCATGAACTTTTACTGCTACATAGATGAGAAACTCCCTACTGTGTACTCAAGTAAAGAGGAAGTCAACTTGATAGTCAAAAGACCACTTACATTATTCTATGATTGAAACTGAAATATTCATCCATCAGGGAAAAAAAAAAACAGTTCAATAATATGTTATTAGATCTGTAAGACACTTCCTCGCAATATTTTGAAGTGGAGAAAAAATAAAATACAAGGTCAAGAGACGAAGTGAGAAGAGGATGGCAGAAATGAGGAGGGAGAAGGATGATAAGAAAGCAATGTGAGACTAAGGTAACAATCCTTACCTGAGAGATGATAGTTTTGAGAATAGGTTAGTCTAGTCGCATTTTGAAAAGCAGAATCGATGTCATCCAACGTGAACAAATCAAACTCTGATACTTGCTGCAAAGACAGAAAGATAGCAGTTAGTCCATATAATATTTTTCTGCTGCACAGAAATGAAGTAAATATTTACAATCTTATTTCCCTTTCACGAAAATAAGCAATCTGAAGTCTAGAAGTCAATATAAGTGACAAGCTTAGTAATATAAAAGGTTCCAACAAGCAACAATGGTGTTTCTAATTGCGTCAGCAACAAGGTAAGCAATTTCACCCAACAAACAAAACTAAATTTTCTCTCTAGTAGCTACAACCTGACTTTAAGATTTCCTAAAAAAGGGTACAATTTCAGTCATCAGTAGAAGTCGTTCGTTGTAATAATTTAAACTTCCCAGCACAAAACTTCACCTTTCGGGACAGATAGTGATCATACATGGTCAGGAGGCCTAATCTGTAAACAGGCTCCGTTGCATAAACAGGAGCTGAAAGTCCAAGTTTTTTCATAGCATAAGGAAGTGCACCAAGATGAAGTGTATCCGGATGGGATAACAAAACAGCGTCTATGCTTGAAGCCACCCTAAAACACCAAATCAAACATTCAAAATGTAAATGTACAAACTAGTTAGTAAATTCGCGAATTTTTACTGTTTAATACAAGTATGCATGTGTGTATAATTGAAAAAACTTCTGTTTCCCGGATCGATGCACAATCTAATGAAAAATATGCAAATTTTGACACATCCTATCTAATACACGTATAATTCATTTTTTTTAGCCGTTTTTCCATTTTAAACTTCAAAAAAAAAAATTAAAAATGAAAAATAAAATATTTTTAGGAATTTTTTATTATTAATTTAAATATTATACTGAATTTTTTAAAGGTATTTTATACGTAAAATTGTATTAAATCCGTCCATTCCGTATAATATTTTTTTGTTGCCCCTATTTTACTATGCCGGTCACAACACCGCAATAAAGATGCTGAATGGACCGTTTAACAATTATTCCTTTACTATTAATTCACGTAACGTCGTTATGTAACGATTTCGGTCACCACCGCTATCGTCACGGATCAATATGTTGGTGAAGATAGAATTTTTATCCGTAACGGTGGAAACCATTATGTACTGGTCATTACGAAGCCATATTGGTTCGTTAAGCCCGTTATGAGAAAAAAAAATTGTAAGGATGAAAAAATTTCGCGGCTCCGATTTTCCGCATTTAGCTATCCAAACTCAAAAAATCATCCACAACAGGATTGCTATTGCTACAATGTTGTCTCTAAATTTAGTACCCAATGAGGTTGGGTCAATAAATTTGTCTACCCAAACTTATCACTATTTATGGGTACTAAATTATTTTAACTACACTCTAGCTTAGGTACAATATACATATACGTACACTATAAATATTATATATATAATATACATTATAATATAATATATATATTTATAAATATTATATAATATATATATATATATATTATATACATTATAATAATATATATATATAATTCAAAAAAAATATGTATATATATAATATTATATACATATTATTTATATTAGATACATATAATATATATTTTTGTACATATATATTATAGTTTTTATATTGCATAATATATATTATATAATTTTATATATACATATATATTAGGTATATATACAATATAATATTAATATGTATAGAAAATATTATATATAAAACACACACACACACACACATATATATAATATGTACATATGTACATAAAATATATAAAACATAATATATATGTATATAAATTGTATATTATATGTATATATATTATATGTATTATATATATGTTATATGCATGTATTATAAAATATATAATTTATTATAATTTTATATATACATATATTAAAAT
>MKEJ01087746.1:0-10380 GCA_001753735.1 Embelia ribes
TTTTTATCACATTATTGTAATGTCATGTCGTCGTGATGGCACAATATACTATTACAACTTCTCTTTTTTCTTGTCGTTGGTGAAGAGTCGTGACGAAAAGCTCAATTGGAAATATATAATAAGATAGAAATGATAGAAAATAAGATAGTCAACTCATCTCGTTTTACAGTCATAGCCTCCTAGTTACAAGTTCCTTAAGCTTTAGAAAAAAAAAGAAAAAATAAAACTGAAAAAAAGTTGAAATAAAGTGTAGATCTTTTGAGCATGAACATATATATGTAAGTGTATGTGTGCATACATGTGAAATGATTTCAAGTGAGAGTGACACAGCACTTAATCTTTTATCTTTTCCCTCTTTTTTTTTGGTTAATATTTGTCAAAAGATAGCCCGGGTCTTAAGGATCACTCCACCTTTGGTACAATTTTCTATACAAATTTTATACCTACAGAAAAAATAATTTATTTTAAAAAGTATAGTAATCTTATATTAAAATATAATAACTTCCTCTATATAATATAATAATAATATTAATTTTAATAATTTCAATTGAAATAAATATTGTATTCAACATATTATAATTTTTTATAAGAACTTTGTTATATAATATGTTAGTTTTTTTTTTAAAAAAAATTGAATATAATATTGTTACTATATTTTTAAAATAGATTGTTATTCCTGCAAGTACAAAACTTATATTAAATTGGGGCCTTTGTATATATGGATGATGTCATATATACGGAAGTTTTATTATCAGTATTTTAAATTTATTATGAAAATTAATTATAGTAAATTATTATCAATTTGTATTAACCTTGTCTTCAAAGTACAGTAATTCCATTCAAAAATTTCATACACAGTACAAAAAAAAATTCTTGTATTGAGAGCAAATCCCTTATATATATGTGTTTTAAAAGTATTAATTAAATTGAAAAACTAATCTACACAGAATGAGAAGAAGACTTAGAGCTCGTTTGGAAATCTCTCGCTTTTCCTTTTTTTACTTAAAAATAAAATAATATCTAGTTATTCTAATTTAAATAAGCTAAAATTTAAAAAAAAAAAATTTAATCAAAAATAAACTAATCTGTTTCTTAAAAGATGCAACGATAAACAATATGTCAAAAATCTTGTATTAAACGGTAAACTATCAATGGTTTTGAATTTAATACTGGAGGAGAACAATATAAACACGTGCCTATATATACTTAAGCCACACAACACAATTTCTCTCTCAACTCACTCGTAATTCGCATTAGAGTTATTCTCTTTTCCTCCTTCTTCTTCTTCTTCCACCTTTTAATTCTTTGTAATCTTAAGCGTCTTTGACCAAAACTCATCCTTCTTTTCTTCTCACCATTTCCTTGACCTTCTAAGTGTATGTGTTAGGTATATAATTTCTAGGATTCATTATTTAAACACTTTAATGATAACAAATAACGAATATGGAATATATAATCCTTACTTATTTAATATAAGGGAATAAAAAAAATCAACAACGAATATGAACTGTAGATATATTTATAATATATCGAATATATATAGCAAAAGTCACGTGGGGACGCATGTTGAGGCAAGGGGCCCAATTGACCACTCTTGATTTGTAGAAATTAAAAATTTACTTTTCAATTTTTTATCAAATTTGTGTATATCCAATTGGTTATGGAGCATAATTTTTATCTATGAAGTCCGGATTTCAAGGCCCAATTAATGAAGTTTTTAAAAAATTTCAATGTTTGGGCTATTTTACCTGGATGTAATATCATAAAAGTCCATAATTTTGCCCTTGTATCAATTTACTCCTCATATTTCATATTTGTTCATATATTAAAAAAAAAATTAATTTTATCATTCTTTTAGTTTAATCTCAATGCTTCAATTTTATTGATTTTATTTCTAAAGTTTCGCTGACTCATTAAACATGTCATTTTATTATTACTTTGGCCCATTTGCCCTTTCATTTAATTTATAAATTGATGCTATTGTATAAGTTACTAATTCATTTAAAAAAATTAAATTAATAGTTCTAAATTTATTAATTTGACATAATTTAATATTTTTAAATTTTTGCTTGCCAATAAAAATACTGTCAGTCAATAATTTTTTTTTTTATCTTTCCCATTAAATTTTTTTTTTATTCATTTAATTCCTCAAAAACAATTCTTAGTTAATTTAACTAATTAACTTTATGTAGAAAAAAATAATTCACTATAATCAAATATTTTTCGAATTAATCATAATCAAATATTCTTAATCATTTATCTAACAATATATACCTCAAAATATAATCATAATTTAACCATGTAAATACATAAAAATAAATAATTTATTTCATTCAAAGATATGATAAAACTATATATATTTTGTCCCCCCTTCACAAAAATTTTGCATCCATGCTCTGCAAAAGCTATATACATTCTTTTACTTTTGAGCCGTGCTGTAATAAGACCGTCGTAATTAAATAAAAACATGCATCGATCATGATAGACATTCTTCCAAACTGACTATTAATTTTAACCTGTTTTAGCGTCTCAAAGTTCACAAGGAAATAGGGAATTTTGACTGAAGTTAATTTATAATACAAAATCATTTACTTGTTGAATTAGAAAAGAATCTCTTAACTTCAAATCCAAACTCGATCCAACCTTGAATAGAATATTAATAGAATAAAATACATGCAAAAAATTATGTGTGAGAGTTACATTATCTATGTTATTTTTTGCAAAAAGAAAGCATCAAAACACATGCATGATCTAACCACACAAGTGATTCTATGATTTTGAATCATTTTCCTATATAATTATGTTCTATCTTAATGATTAATGTATTTAACCCTCCTACTAATTTAGTATCATGCATGCTTTTATTGCAAGTTGTGGGTCATGGTGTTGGATAATATTACTTGATGTATCTTGGTTATAATTATTAATTATAGATCTAGTTCTTGTATGCTCTATATATCATATGTTGTAAATCATTAATGAATAACACTTTCGTTATATTATTTTTTTAAATTTAACATGGTATCAAAATCGTTCATCTTTGAGGACCAAGATTAACCCTAAACCTAAACCTAACAACAGTGTGCCGCCAGCTACCCTCTTCTCCCCTCCTCTTCTCTTATCTCTTCAAGTTACAGATAATATTTTCTCTTCCCTTCTTCTTACTTATGCATATGGCTTCGTCCACTTCATCCACCATTAATACTATTCATACCACTGTTGAAAATACTAATACAACCATGGCTACCATTACTGCTTCTTCACCGTTATCTGATCCGACTTCTTATTATTATCTACACGCTGTTGATCATCCAAATTTGGTACTTTATACCCTACCTTTTAACGGAAACAACTACTATACTTGGGAAAGAAGGATGAGACATGCCCTCAATTTCAAGAATAAAATTGGTTTTATTAGTAGCACTATTACTCGACTTAAAGATGATGTGGCTCTCGGTGAGGCATGGGATTGTTGCAATGATGCAGTTCTCATCTGGCTGCTTAACTGTATTGATTCTCTCCTTACCTTTAGCATCTCTTATTGCAATATTGCCTACAATTTATGGATGGAATTACACACCAGGCTACACAAGAAAATAGTTCAGAAATATACCACATCGAGCAAGAAATCGAGGAATTTAGACAAGGTATGCAAACTGTGACCCAATATTATACGGGCTCATGTTAAACTGGAAAGAACTCAGTCTTTTAGACTCTCATGAGGTATGCAGTTGTAATGGTTGTACTTGTGAGGCGTCTAAAATTGTTGCTAAAAAGATTTTTACAAGAAAAGTTTTTAAGTTTTTGGTGGGTTTGAATGAATCGTTTCAAATTATTAGAAGTTCTATTTTATCTATTGTTCCCCATCTGGAATTATCTAAAGTTTACTCATTGGTTCATAATGATGAAAATCAAAGGGGAGTTAATGTTACAATTACTGAAAATCGAGATAATAATGTATTGTTGGTTAAAAATAATAATAATAGGTTAAACCAAAATAATTCAGGCCGCAGCCTACTGCCGCTGGCATAGCAGCCGGCTGTTGTATTGACCATGGGTGCAAGTGCTGCTCCGAGGCTATTTCGAAGCTCGATCCCCTTGGTTTAGGCTCAAGCGGCTTGGGTACTCGTATTTTTCCCCACATAAAATAATAGTCAATACGAGGTTTGCGATGGCTGAGGTCATGAAAAAGATAATTGCTTTGTTACGATTGGATATCCCGAATAGTGACCGGGTCTTATGTTTTCTTTGGTAGATATTCAGTGCTGTCATGCGCGACTTGTTGTCGTCCGCAATATGATCGGTTCCTCTCTGCTTGCTAGCGCTCCTACAGTTAAGCCACAAATTTATGATTTTTTGGCTAACTTTGCTGGAATTTCTTCCATATCTCCTTTTTTCCCCCATTATTGGATTATAGATACTGGGGCATCTCAACATATGTCTTGTTTCCCGCTTACTACTATAGTTTTTTTTTATCTTTAAGACAGGTACCCAAAGTCTGTGATGTTGCTACAGGAAAAAACATTCTTGTTCGAGCCGTTGGCTTGGTTGTTTTATCTCCCTATTTAACTTTAAATAATGTTCTATATCTACCCAATTTAAAGTACAATCTTCTTTTTGTTTGTCAGTTATTTAAAGATCTTAATCTTATTGTTAATCTTTCTTTTGATTTTTATGTTTTCTATGATGTTACAACGTGGATACAGATTAGAGTAGGTGATAGGCATAACAACCTTTATTACTTCAAGCCTAACCTTGCCGCCATTGCTCTCCGAGCCACCACCTCAAATGAGTTTTAGCACTAAAGATTAGGTAACCCTTCGCCATTTAGTATTTCAAAATTCATTTCCTATCCAAATAATGCCCCCCTTGTGATGCTTGTGATAGGGGGAAACATTCTACACTTGGTTTTATCAATTATCTATTATGAGTATATTTATTTTTAATAATATATATGTTGACATTTAGGGTGGTTATTCTTTTTCTTCTTCTGATAGTTCTCATTACTTTTTACCATTGTTGATGAATTTTCTCGGCTCACATGGGTATGTCTTATACGAAATAAATCTGAAACTATTATTTAACTAAAAAAAAATTTCTATGGTTCGTAACCAACATAATACGTGGATTCGACATATTCATACAGATAATGGTCCTAAATTTAAAACTTGTTCAGAAACTTTACTATTATTCCATAATCATGGTATTATACAAGAATTTATATATAATGATACTCCACAACAAAATGGTGTAACGGAATATAAACATCAACACATTCTCAATATTGCCCATTGTTTACAATTTCATGTCGATTTGCCATTCTTGTTTTAGGGTGAATGCATTCTCACTGCAGTTCACCTAATTACTCACAACTCATATAAAACTTTACATGGTGAAACCCCGTATTTTTGTTTTTTAAAATTGAACTTACTCATGATCATCTTTGGGTATGTGGCCGCCTTTGTTATGCCCAAATGCTCAAAACTAGTAGTGATAATTCTAAGCAGAGCCAATAAACTGTGTTTTTCTTAGTTATCTAATAAGTACAGGCATATCGAGCTTATGATCGTGAAAAGAAAATTCATAATTTCACATGATCTAACCTTTGATGAGAATATTTTTCCTTATCATGAGTATCTATAAAATACAAAGCCTGATTGTCCAGATAGTTAAAACCCAACCCACAAATATTTTTCCTTAAACCAGACCACTGCCCCGGATCCTGATCCAATCAGATTTGGCCCCACCCATCACTCCTAACCTGCTACCTATAACCAAGCCACTATTAGGCCCCACTACAACACCAATGACAGCCCCATAGTTGGTTGACCTGACTTGCTATCAGGTACTAGTCCCATCTGAAACCGTTGAATAGGCCTCAGTGACGAGCAATGTGGCCCTACCGTCCACACTGGAAATACCCTGTACCTGATGCTGAAGATCCCGAAGAGTTCGAATGAACAAGCTGCGACCGCCCACGGAAAATAGGAGAAAAGTCACCCCACGACCTCTTCTTACCACCGCCTCTGCCACTTCTAGCCTGAGAACCAACGCTACTACTGCCACCACCCTGACTACTATGCATGTCCGAACTCGCATCCAAACCTATATCAGGGTGGTGACCCTGATTAGAATGTGAATGAGAATCAGAGGGTCGCCCTGAATGTTGAGTGGACTAAGGTGTCGATCGGGAAGCCTTCGCCTGCTGCTTGGTTTCCAAACTATGCTCCACCTCCATGGAAATATCAACACACTGCTTAAAAGTGCTAGGCCTCCCCGCCATCACATATGTTTGAATAAAGGGCCACAACATGCTATTGAATTTACAACAATGCATCTTCTCTATTTATCCATTCTCGGGTGCATACCAAGACAAATCCATAAAGGAGGTTTGAAATTATTGCACTTAAGAACTTCCTTGTACGAGATTCATAAATTACTCCTGCTTCCTCTCACAAAGCATATCCAGAAAAAAAATTCCTCTAGGAATAGCTCCCGAAATGCGAGCCAAGTAATGTCATCTAGGCCATCCACCTTCTCCTTACTCTTCAACCATCGAGCCGCTTTGTCCCTTAAATACAATGGCATCATTGCCATTCATAAGTCATCCTCCTCCATGTGAAGGGATCTAAAAATCCTCTCCATGTTTGATTTCCAATCCTCCTCCAAAATTACCTCACCGTCTCTCAAAAAAGTTAGCAGATTCATTGTAAGGAACATTTTTTGAGCCGAATATGCCTTGTCTCTATGCTTGCCCCTCTTTTCCTTAGGCTTTGAGTGACTCGTTCCAATACCGCCTCCAAGGCTTGCAATATTCCGGATGCCTCCCCTACGTGTGAACGTGGTTGAACTTGAGTTTGAGGCAAGGAAGCCTATTCCTTAGAGTTCACCAAACTCTCTTCAACACTAGTCGTATCCTCTAAATCCAAAATACCTATCTTCTCCCAATTTATGCTTCACATTGCTCCATATCTCTAGCACAAGTGTACCTTTGTGGTACTACTTCCACATCTTCCTCTGCAATATGAGCGCCCACACAGCCACCCCTTCCGTGAGTAGTCATTCCATGTCCTCTACATTTGCTGCCACCACAACCACTTCTTGCCATTGTTAAACTTTAGAACAGCAACAACGAATGAAGAAAAGCATTAGTCAAGCAAAGATGATCACACATTAACTATGCTAGTGCATGCTAGACTACAGTAATAAATAATTCTACTATGCATAATACACTTTCGACCCCCACCAACTACAATACTTACCCACAAGCTTCCAAGGTTTACGTAACTTGGTTAGTTCTGATGTCAACCTGTTGCATCCCAAATCCCCATAAACCCTGGGTCGTGAGCCTTAATAAAAGAAAAAGAAGAAATAAATATGATATACAAGGTTCTAAAAGCAAAAATAAAGTAATATTTACACCATTCACATACGCATATATCTACCACTGCAGGATGATCCTATGCACATTCTATAGCCACATCAACAACAACATGTAAATATAAAAACAACTATGCTAAAAAGAAAGGAAAATGACCAGCGCTATTTCCAAAAAATATATAAATACATCTGAATAGAGTTAACGATCTTGTTTACTTATACAATGCTACAAGCTATGTGCTTGTCAAAATACAATAAATTGAATGTATACATAGGTTCTTTGTCTCTTATAAAAGAACAAGAACCTATCTATATATTTGCCATGATAATAATGCTATGTCTATACTATCAGAGTATGCTATGTCAAAAGTGGTACATAAAAGCAAAGCGCTAACACGTGCACCAAAATAAATATGTACAACATGGATATGAGTATCTAGGGATATTCTATGCCAGCCTCCACACCTACAAAGCCACTTATTTTTCAAAATATGGGAAAAAGTAGATATACAGTTGGTCCATAAATTCTACGATAAATAAGAGACTAAGCTATATGCATTGTGAATGAATACATATCTATGCATGAATATCATGTGACAAAAATGAAATTATAAACATGAATGCTACACATGCCAACATACGCCCATGCCAACACCAACACTTTGAAATATTTTATTTTGGGACTAGTATAGCTACTCTTTCAGAAATCGCTACGGTTACCACCCGTTGGTGACATGATCGAGCCTTCATTGATCACTACCTGCCGATGATGTAATCGATGGTATAATCTCATATCTAATTTTCCGTCTGTCAAGGTAAGACTGAATGACCTCATTGCTAAAATTTACCCATTTTATGCTTTTGATACATTTACATCCCAATAATTGAAAGGACTATACCAATGCATTTAAAATAATTTCCTTTCAAAATTTACGCCAATGCAATACCGCATAATACCTCATGAAATGCAATAACTATGCATTTTAATTTCTACACATATGCATGATAATGAACAATGCATGAACATGAATATAAACTACGCATTTTAATGAATTCTACGCTAACTCTATGCCTTCACATTTAAACAAAACATTCAAATCATCTAGCATAACAATGCTTATTTCTATGCATCTCTATGTCTATGCCAATTCTGCACCTATATGAATTATCAATTCATATTGAGGGGTCTACGCTTATTCTACACCTATATGGCATTTCTATCACATCCAATTCCACACTTAATTGCTTCGTATTCTCACGGTTAATTCACGCACTTACATATGGACAAAGTTGTCAACCTTATATTAAAATTTATTGACTACCGTACCTATTTAGCCACTAGAAGTAGTCCCAAGACTTCCTATGCAAAACCCCCAAATCTACCTCCATTATGCCTCCCAATTTGATCTAGTAAATAATATTGAATCACTTCGTACCTACATAAAAAAATGATCCACACACTAAAAGGATCAAGAATATCAACTTTATTTCTCACGTGCGAAATGTTCACGAAAAATGAGAAAAGTGAATGAAAGAAATTGTAGACAAGACTTATGACAAAACAATCTCTATAATGGGAGGTTGAACAATCTCTTCTTTTTATATAAATCTGGGCTCCGATGATCGATGAAATCAAAGCTTTAGAGGTTGAAGTTTAAAGCCCCCCACCCCTTTCTCTCACTTAATTTCGGAATTGGTAAAACTAAAATGAGAAAGAAGTGTTTGGTCTATACGGTTAAGTCATTCAACCCCCCGATAGATCGATCCAACTGTACTTGGATCGATTGAACTAACTTTTTGGATAGATCTCTGTGCTCTTAGATCGATTGGAGCCATTGGAAATTTTGGTCAAAATACCTCAGGCTGAAAACTACCAAAAACATTCAGAATCACTCATAAACTCTAATTGAAATGTCCAAAAACTTTCAAACTCACATTTGAGTGCCTAAAGTTTGTTCTACGTAACTTTATGCAATTACGAAAGAACCCCGACCGTACCCCATATTTCTATGCAAATAAATACTATAACCATGCTATGCGACTACGCACTATGCACTTTTCATAAACATATACTCCAAGCATATCATGAAATAATAATATTATTTACAATGCATAAAATTATTATGATGAATGAAAATTTTGTTCGAATTTCCGGAATGTTACAGGTACTCAAGAATTCATAAATTTGGAAATTTGGAAACTTATGGGAATTGAAATTTTGTTATAAGGAAATTAGAACTTATTGGTTTTGGTAAACGAAACTCGGAATATTGGTAAACACATTGGCATTGGCAATGCATAACATGTGCATACTTTAAACATATTACTTAAACTTACATTTATCGTTTTATGAATGATCTGACCGTACATTTTTCTATTTTTGTACTTGTCTAAAATTGAATTGTAGCTGCAAAGGTGCAATTGGAGTATGGCAGACATTCGTAGATTGTCCGAGACTTATTATCTTTTGTTATAGTTTTGTTGAGGCTAATATGTGGATGGCAATAAATATATTCGGACCTCGTATGTACTATATTTCTTTTTAAGAACTTAACTTGATCGCACATGAATACACGCTTAGTTTTCATTTAGATACTTATTGTATATATAGTGTTATGAGATTGTTGTAGCTCCTCGATCTTGATGTATATGAAATCAAGCTATATTTTTTTGAATGATGTATTTTGTGGAAAGAAATGATATAGTATTATTTTGGTTTCTTTTCGATTTCTTGGCAATATATATTACTTTGTTCTCTTTATTTTACATTTCTTCCTATTATTAGTTTGCATCCTCGAGTTTCCAGAATTTGGAGCACGATAGGTTAATATCAGAGCTAACCGGGTTATGTAAACTTAGGTGGCTTGCGGGTAGGAGCTTTTGGTCAGGATGAGAGTAGAACGTGTACTTGTTTGCTTATTACACACTTATTTGGTTAATGCATAATATTTTATATGAATATTATCATGTCATTGTAGCTAATGGATTGATTGTTCGATT
>MKEJ01087752.1:0-15664 GCA_001753735.1 Embelia ribes
TATATTAATAATTATTTATTATTTATACCATGAATAATAAAATCTAAATAAATAGGTTTAAACGCCACGTGCGTAGCACGTGCTTGCTGTCTAGTATTTTTAAATAGGTTTTTAGGTCTTTTTGGCTAGAGAAACCCACATGGTTTGTGATTATAGTTTTGTGTGTATGAAAACCAGAAACTGAGACCCAAATAATAAAAACTCCAACCTAGCTTTGAACAAGGTCTTTTGATATTCCTAATTACTCTTACGTCTTTTCCACGAAAAAAACACAATTCTTAAATTAAAAATTAAAATTTGAATCCCGTCTTTAAAAACATTCTTGAGGATTACGTATTTACGTTCATACAAAAGGTTTCTCATTATCCAGTGGACCGTATTAAATTTTTTTGTCTGAAAATTTTCTGCATTATCTCAGGAGCTGCTGCTATTTGTGGCTTTTGGAGATTTGGCAAGTCACTAGATTCTTGTGTTGAACATATACTTGCTTTGGACGGGAGTAGAATGCAAAAGGAGTTAGCTAATGTGTAAGTTCTCCATGTCTGTTTTGTCAATCTTTCAAGCAGTTCCAATCAGATGGTAACGTTTATGCAATAATTATAAAGCATTAGGTTTCGCCTGAAGCCTACTTGGTCGACCAAGCATGTTAAACTTTTTTTCCAAATTTGATTCAAAGAAACATTCTGGTGTATAATGTAACAGACCAATTGTGTCTAGAGGTAATGTTTTCTTTCTATGTCATAATTAATTCTTCATTAGGATTTCCCAATCTACACATGCAATGGTATGCTTGCGTAATCAATTATTTACAACCTTTAGAAAAAGATAATTCTACTTCTTTATTACTTTGCTCATGTTGGTTAATCAATTGATGAAGTTCTCACGCAGAGCAGAATAGTGAATAAGCATAGTGGTGACCATTCAACCATGCAGCTGATCACCAAGTATTTCTACTTGGAGAGGGTTTTTGATGATTCCGTTCTGGATCAGCCCAAGCTGAGGTGGCGATATCGGACTTTTTTTGGCGATCAAATAGTTCATCCTCAGAGGACTAGCGACAACAAATCCGACACTGACGCAAGTGATTCTGACGGAGCTGATTGGGAGGACACTGATGAGCCCAAGCAAGTTTCTTCGGTAAGAAACTTCAGCTATAAAATTGGAGCAAACTTCTTTTATGGTGCTACTGTTGTGTCATTGCTATGGAAATTATTAAAAAGAAAAATTCAAGCAAGTCGTTGGTATGAAAAAAGGTTATATATATATATGTATATATCCAAGGAAAAATATGGTAATACCCATGTTGGTACATAATTTTTCTCAGAAGACAAGAAACTATTTATTTTCTTTTCTTTGTTATTTCAGTTGACCACATATCATAGTGCAGGTTCCTTACGATAATTTTGGCTCTGTAGACATTGTTAGAAGAGTTTGGATAGTTCCTCAGTAAGTTCATTCATTATATCATTTCATAGAATAGGTTGAAGGACAATTGAGTAGTTAGAAAAAGGGTGAACTTGTGACTTCTCCGACTATGTTTTACCATGCCATAGTCGGCTGAAGGAGCAAGGTCGAATACATAATTTTTGCTGAGTAACAGCAAAATATTCCTGATTTTTCCAGAGGGGACAAGTTAAGAAAATTCATTTCCACGATTTCTGTGTAAGGTTTCCTGTCCATTGGAGAAGACCCGCCTGTCCCAGCATATATACAAGCTATACGCCACAATCATAGTTTTTTTTTTTTTAAACTTTCTATTACAGTGATTGAACTTATGAAAAGAATGGATGAATTACTTTGTTAAAGAAATTTGATCCTTGAATATATATTTATATTTTTTACCTCTTTTTTTTCGTGCAGAGACACCTTGCCATTGATCCATCTAAAGACCCTTTCGATTTTATGTTTGGCGTTCCACATGGAACTGAAGAGATTCATCATACTGGTACATCAATGCATCAGAGAAAGCGCCAGCATGGCCACAAGAGATCTCGGCGCAAGTACCAATTGCGTCACCGTGAAACAATAGGTCTTCGACGTGTTCAACAATGAAACTGTCATGAATTTTGTCATCTCGAGCTTGGCTTTGAACTGTGAAATAAAAGAGTGCATGTGAAAATATTGTTTTATGCTGTACTTTCTTTCGCAAGCTAGTTTACTCTTTTCTTGATTATATATATTTGATTATATATTTGGACGTATTCATTAAATATACAGCAAAATTATCGTTATTAACTATATTAATTTTCATAGAGATAATATAGCATACCCGCTTCTATCCAATCTAAGCCATCTTCGTGTTGTGGCAAATGAAAGTATTAAATGTGTGATTATTATTTGAATGTTCATGTTCAATAGTTTGTTAGGTGTAAATGTGTAAAATTTGTGTAGATATAATGCAAGTGAGCTCGTTTATTTTTGTTTGTTACAAAAATTTGAGTTTTCGGTCGGTTGTAAAAAATTGAGTTTTCGAACAATATCTATAATTTTTGAAAGGAGGGAGTAGTAGGCATGTTTAAGATTTTTGGGTTTGTATCATATTTAATATACTTTTTCTTGGAAAATTCTTAACTTACCTTCTCATCCTTGACCAAATATTTACTTGTAGATAATGTCAATAGCGTGCCAGAATTTATCTGCTGCTTTGAATCATGCCACATTTAAATATTTTAATATATTAAAAATAATAATATGCATGTGAAATAATGCATACTAATTAAATACTATGGATATTGCTTTTTTCTTTTTTTAGATTGTGTTAGTTTATATTGTTTTTTTCCTTTTCCTAGAGTGATTGTTATAAGAGCATTCACATCATCATTTTTCATTCAATTTTTAGATTTTACTTTTTCGGAACCATTTATTGCACAAAATAAAAAAATATAACACATTTCACTTTTAAAATTTTTTTTTTAATAGAGAAGTTTGTAAATAATAATAATAATTGTTTTATTCAAAAAATCACTATTCACAAATTCTAAATCAAAATTTACAATATTTTCACAAACAAAAAAAACATGTGATAAATTTATTTTCCCAAATTTTAATTTGCGAAATGTAGGAGTGTTAACCTCAAGCGGTCGACCTAGTGATTGAATTAATGATACTTATAACTTCCGGCATGAGTTGGAGAGTTTGATTCACATGTGTCGCAATTGGGGCCACACCCCCTAACTTGTTAGGCTGAACCCTGGTCCGTGCTAGGAATTATCATGAATGCGAAGCAGTAAACTCTATGAACTAATCGAATGATACAAACCGACGGAAACCATAAATTAAAAAAACAAAAATGTACGAGAGGGGACCCCGGTGCTGGTGGGGTGGGGTTTGCTGCTGCCAAAAAGCAGCTGCAGCATCCTGCAGCTCAATTTTGAGCCGTAGAATCTTGATCTAATAATCTAAAATTTTTAAATTTATAATTTTAAAAAAATAATAATAACATTATAAAAAAATCTGGACCATTGGATCAAGATCTTACTGTTCAAAATTGAGCTACATGATCCTACAACTACTTTTTGGCAGCAACAAACCCGTGCCCGGTGAGAGATGGGTGACTTTCGTTATTTGTCCACATTTTAAGTCCTCTCAGATATACAAGGACAGTGCAAAATGAGGGGGGCTACTGACAGTGCCTGATGGGTAGCTCTTATATCTAAATTCTTAATTACTAGTTTTAAAATTAATGACTATAAATAAATATGTTGGTCTTAAATAAAATTTAAATTTTAAAAAAATTATTTGATTTCAATATATTATTTTAAAATTAATGATCCGATGCAATAGGCAGGAACTACTCATTGGATTGTCGAGCAGGCCCCTTAGTCCCGTGGGGTTGGGCATAGAATTTCTAACAATTTTCTAATTGCTAGCATTCACATTTTTATGGCTTGCGCATATTGTAATTTAGCACTAGATTTGTAAACTACCATATGTATATGTTCAATCATTGCCAGCATATGCTTAAAGAAATAAAGTATATTTTTAATATTTCAAACAATTAATTAATGGAATAATCTGAACTTTTTAAAATAAATAGTGTACGAGTAGGGGGGGTAAAAGAATCGAGTTGCGCCGATTAATGCTCTAATTGACTCGAGTATCATTTTTCTTCTCAAAATCGACTCGGTAAAGATAACTAAATACTCAATTAGACTTGATAAATACTCAATAAATTATTTTTAAATATATTTTATATATTATATTTACATTTAGTAAAGTATTTTTTTATGTTAAAAAACAATTAAGGGTCAAATCTTACTAGCAGTATGCGATGATTTTATTTGTAACTTTCACATATATATTATTGGATTTACTCGCGAGCTAACGAGTCGAGTAGCTCACTACTCGAGTTTGACTCGAAATTCAAATTGAGTATGCTAACGTACTCGTGCCCTACTCGTTTAATTCACAAACCGAGTTCGGACCGAATAGTAATGATGTCGAGCTCGAGATACCCATTAGTAGCCCTACTCATTGCTACCATTATGCAAGAGACAAAAAATGTAGTCAATAGTGATCTTCACTAAATGGGAAAAGAGTGAATGAAACCAATAAAAATGGTGTAATAAGGATGGATAGGTTTTGTGCCACATAAATAGAGTTAAATATAAAAAAATGCGGATATTTTTGTAATTGTATAAGTTAGATTTTATTTTATTTTTTCCATAAATCGTGCCTGACCACTACCCATTTTTTTTTTTTTTTAGTGTTAAAGGAACAATATACTGGTAGAAAATATTTTGGAAGCTGTATTATAGTGGCATTGTAGAATTATTTTAAAAATTTTGAAATCTTATCATTGGGCCTCATGAGGGTCCACAAAAATATTTTTGCCGGTGTGTTAAAATGAAAAGGCCTCGCACACATTTGGTGGATTAATTTAATTGGACTTTTATATCTATTTCCCCATAAAGATGAAAATACACAAAAAGTGGGCCTCCTCTTAATATCAAGCCCCATAATAATATATGAATATGCTGCGTTTGATATTTTTTTCAAATTAAAATCAAAGCATCGAATATTACCAAATAAATGTTTATATATTTTACTACTTGAATGTCCTTACAAGAAAAATTTCCCAATTTCTATCCTTTTCGTCCAAAATGGATCTTTGTGTGAAAAAGAAATTCCCACAAATTTTTTTTTCAACGTTGTTTCAAACATTTATTTTTGGTTTTATTTTTCTTGCCTCATTGATAAATGTTACCCAACAATTATTTTTTTACCAAACAATCACTACGATAAATGCTGGAATGACTAATTGAAAATTCCGAATAAGGATATATATTATTTTCACCTTAGTTTCGGGTTTTTTTTAATAATGTATGGGCAATTCGAAGTAAAATAAACAGAATAAAATTGAATTACAAGATATATGTTTATTACTCAATACAATCGCTTCGATTATAACTATGAAAAGATTTACAAGAGTCGTAATGGCTTCAAACTAATTTACTGCCAATACTAAGACTAAATTATGTCCTTTTCTAGATTAAAAAAACCAATCGGGAAATGTGTTGATTATTATTATTTAGTTGTTATTCTTCTATTTTTATAAAACCAATTAAGTAATTTGCTTTAACTACTTTCCGTTATTGTAGGTTGTACGATTTAATTTAATGGCTATTATTTGAAATCTTTATTCAACAACTTTTGCATCATTTCTCTTGCAGTGACATGTGCTCAACTTCGTATATTACTTTTATATGTTGGGAAGTCTTAATACAAGGACAATATTACCTTCTTTGATGAGCTTAAATATTCTAACATACTTTTGTATTAATAATTGGTTAAATCTCATGAATTTATTATTACGCAACAGACTAAGTAAATTTCTTTTGTTAGGCTTTTAATCACTAGTCAATCAGTTAAATTAATCAGCGTAAACAATAAAAAAGGAATTACATTCGTTACTAAATTTGTTTAATAACGACACTATATCTTTATAATCAAAAGTCAAACCAATAATCATAATAAATGTTCCTATTGCATATTTATTTTTGCCTTAATATACTTTTTAATAGGCGAGAATATCACCCTACAATAAGTTGTGCACGTGTACAACTCACAATTCATGGACGATATTTTATACATATTTAATGGTGGAGAATATGAGAATAATAAGCTAATGGATGTTAGTTTTTTGTTTATTTAACTATAAAATTCCATTGGCCTATGGGCAATTAAAAATGGTACCAAATGTGAAGAATCAATTCTAACCCCATTGGAATAATAAACCCACTCCAACAAAGATATGGTCTTTGCAATTTCCCATACAAAAATCATTTCTTTTAATCTTATCCATAGTTGCGTGTAATACAAGATAAAAAATAACAATATAATATTTACTCCATCTCAAAATAAACACGTTTCAGACTTGGGAATAGGTGTTAAAAATTTAATAAAATAATATTACTTTTTATATTAAATACTCAAACACAAATTCGATTTTTCTAAAGCGATACTTAATATGAAATGGGATGATTATATTTATGGCTTATTTATGTTTTTCTAATTTTTATAAACCAAGTTAGTTTTCTAAGTTAAATATTACTCATGCCTTAACAACCATGATTTGAAAATAGGACTGCAAGTTGTAAAATTTTTTATGGAAGGTCGAAAAAATATTATGAAACGTCAAAAAATCTTTATATAAAATTTTACAATAAAACATTTAGTATTTTAAAATAATGAAATAATGGGGATAACAATAGCCCCTAGCGTAACTTTGCCTCCGTCCTGCTTTTAAGAATTTGATTTACCGAATATTTTCTCACTCAACACATATAGGATAATATGAAATAAATTAAAATTTATTCCTTATTTTCCATATTTGTAGACCCTCTTTCTTTTTCATGCCATCTCAAAACTTAGAACTTGTCTAGCTTCAGTTCATAAACTTTAATTTTTTAGGTTTTTTTTTTAATTCGATTATTTTTGGTTGATTAGATTTCAAGTAGAGCAATATAAACTTTAAGTTAAATGTATTTAATTTTTTTTTTAAACAAAAATATATTGATTTATTTGATTTAAAGCTGAAACGATAAGAACACATGGGATGTTCGTAGGAGATTCTGCACGAGCAAATGTAGTGAAGTATGTGACAAATGACATTGGTGGTTTGATAATTTAATATTAGAACATTTATGAATTTTTTAAAAGAATCACTTTATGATTGCATGTAATGATTTTATATTGCCTCTAGAAAAGCTTTTTATGCTTTAGAATGTGGGAGAAGAAAAGAGCTTCACTCGTGTTCTTTTGCTCCCTCCTTTTTTACCATTTTTGCCTTTTTGTTATTTGGAGCATGGGACCAAAATGACACAATAATTCACTTTCCTTACTTTATTTTCCTTTTTGCTTATTTACTTTAACTTTCATTCTTTGCATTAGAAATTAATTGCTTTTAGATATATAGATGCATGTATGGAAGCGGGACAAATATGAACGATTAAAATCTAATAAAAAGTTGCATACTTATGAATATTTAAACCCGATTATCAACTAGTGAGATTTGAACAAAAATATAAAGCTATCCTAAGGCAAACTTATTGCTGGTTTCGCCACGTTTGCTTGCATTTATAGCGTGTATGACACAATGATATAATGGGCAATTCTATTCGCACCAACAATTTTATTTACGACATGCTATTTAATTTTTAATTCAAATTACTATTAGTACCTTATACGATTTATTTTTAAAACTATATAATATTAATAAAAGTATATTACAAATAAAATAAAATTAAAAATTTAAATAAATTATTACTTTAATAAAGCCAAAACTAATTTCACAAAGTCGAAGTCAATTTACTAGATAAGTAGGCATTTGTCTTCATGGCAACGTCAATTATTCTTAATATTTTAAAATATTTGATAGCATGAATACATCCCACTCACATCTTTAGCACAATTTTGCAAACCCATCGAAAGAATAAATAAATCCCAAAATTCTTGTCGTGCTCCGAAATCTGTTATCTGGGGATCGTGATATAAAGAGAAAATAAAGATTTAAAAATGTTTTAAGCCACCATCATCACTACGTTGTATAATCACAGCTGTATACAACATTCACATCAGAGTCTCGCAGCAGTTAATACATATATGGTCTGCCTACATATATAAACATAAGTTATTTTAAAAATAAATAGGAAGGCCCACATCAAAACTATATAAAAATATCTTATGTAAGCGTAAACGACTAATTTATATATACATCGCCACAAATTATTTGCTTAACAAAAATAAATAAATAAAAGAAGTTATAACATGTTTTTGCCCTACAAAAGTAATACATGAGCAACAACTATGCATAACTTCTACTTCGTTACCTTCATGCCTGCTATAGCATCAAAATACATATATATGAGCATTTAAAGATACTCGAAACCCGCCTCCACACTTACAAAACCACACATAATAATAAAGAAGGAAAATGAAATGGTCAGATGATAAACATCAAAATCTAATAGAGTCTAAGTGTTGTATGATATGAATGGGCATGTTATTCTAAATCAAATAAGACATTATAATAAGCATGCTTCTAAAATGGTAAAGGGCAAAGAATGCTAATGATTGTCAATATGAATAACAATGCAACTCACTGTGACCATGCCCATGAAAATCAATACTCGCTAATACTATGACTGTGCAAAAGACAATAATGCCTCACCTCACATTGTCGCGCCATAGTCTCGAACTAAAAAGTTGGGACTAGTATTAATCGTTGTGTAAAACGATATTAGGACCCGTCTGCTAAATATAATGTCCGTCCTAACTTTTATTGATCCGTCTGCCAAATGTAATGCCCGTCAATGGTGAAATCTTTGATAAGATTTTCTATCTTTTAGGATAAGGTTATATGCCTCGTTTCCCGTTGTTTGTAAAATAATACATTTGTCCCGAAAAGAAATGAAAGGACCACTTGATTCCTAACTTTACTCATAACAATGCATATAATACATAAATATTGCCTATACATGGATATGATTATGAACAACGCCGTATTGTCATGAATTATTCTACAAACTAATTATCATGTAAAACTTATCATATCAACCACACCATATATATAATGCCATACATTAAGCAACCAACTACGCCATACAATTAACTGCGCACGCTTGTATACCACAGATTCTCCATTTTATATTGAGTTTATACTCTATCGTACCTCACCAATACACCGAGTTGCCACCGAAAGGCTAACATCGGATTCCCTCGAAATGCCCCCGTCTTGCTTGAACCGAATTGCTTTAGCATGTCACTCGAATCACTCCACTCCTATTATATAGAACGTTATACAAGACGTAAGATTGAAGTTTGACAAATTTGTCTCATTGACTAACTTGATACGGAAATCAAGAAATTGAATACGAGAATGGAATTCAATTAAATTACCTCAATACGTAGGCCTCGCAATTATAATAAATGAATGTCGAGGCCTCAAAGCCAACCGGACCTCGATATTAGATGAAATTGCCCTGCCTTTACCAGGCTTCCACTTCGCCTTTCAACTCGATAAATAATCTAGAAGATGAACACAAATCATCACACATATAGATAAGAAAATGATCCCCACGGGATAAAGAGCAAAAACAACAACTTTAATTTATTGTATGAACAATGCATGGAAATTAAGGATTTGAAAATGAACACGACGAGAATCGCGACTTACCTTAAAATGCTCTACTCGCTCTAAGGATGCCAAAAATCCTATTTGTTTTCATGTTCGAGCTCGGGAGTTATATGATATCGCAAGCTAAAGTTGAACTCTCTATTCACCTCCCCCCCTTTCACTTTTGTCTTTTATATTTGGGGGAAAAGTGAGGAGATAAGAGGTGACATGTGGTCATAAAGTACTTTTTCGTCCACTAATATGTCCAACGCCACGTCCGATGATTTTAAGTCGATTGCCCGACAGCTGTCCGACGATGCACAACCCATCGGACGACCTATGGACACAGGGGAAATACTTAAAAAAAATTTCAATTTTTGGCCAAGGAGTGAAATTCTGAAGAGGTTAGTCCGACGGCTTGTCCGACGCCTCCCACCCATCGGACACCCTCCGGATGTGCCATAACCTACTACCTTTAACTAAATGTCCTGATTACCTTTTTCAATTTAATGAATAAAATGACTTTTAAAAAATATATCACCTATGATATTACACTGTATTATCACCATACTAAACATATTCGCCACACATCACGTTTGTCAATGCCACTAAGTAATTGTCCCGCTTTATAATGCACACCAATAATTATATAATGACAAGATTACTAATATCATTGAAGCAAAAAATTTATTTAAATTTTCGGGACATTATAATCTTCTTTTAGAAATATATCAATTACGTATCTATCACTCAACACAGATAAAGAAAAACTGAATTTTTCGTTGTGGGTATTCGACAATTTCTAGAGGTTATCAAATAATTTATATCTAATCAACCAATTAAGAAAAAAAAAATTGAACCTTTAAATATAGGTATTGAGCAAATTCTAAGTTTAAATAATATAAATACAAATTGAGATGTATATATATATGTATATGTGTATGTATGTTAGTTCAGTTGAATAACATATCTCTGAGCTTAAAGACATAGAAGAAAATTTATTATCTTCTAGTGATGGGTTCATTGATCATCAAAATATTTACCAAAATATTAAAATATATATATAGATAGAGAGTGTTGTTGAGTAAATTATGGTTTAGAGGAAGAAGATGATGTGTGGTGCTAAAAGTAATTAATGTGGTGCTAATAAAAAAATTAAATCTAATTTTATTAGTGTGTTGCTAATAGCATCAATAACATGCGATAAAATAGTGCCAACAATAATGTGGTGCCACAAGTAAAATGATGGCGCTAATAAAATTATCCTATATTATACTAATAAAGTGGGTAAATTATAATTTGCCTCCACGAGATTTTTGATAGTTAAAATTAAAACCCCCCCTCCAATAAGAAATTACACTTTACCTTAGAAGTTTGATTAATTAAAGACTTCATTACCCCCTCTTCTTTTCCAAATTTTCCTCTATATCTTAAATATCACTAAAGAAGGGAAAAGTTAACATCATGTAACCCAAAACAATAAAGAGAGCATATTTAGTAAATTCATGAGTAAAAGTTTTACTTCGGGTTACCTAGTTCTCCCTAAAATTCTTATTTATAAAAACTAACATTTAAATGTACATGAATTTTGATGGACCATAAATGAAAATTTCAAACCAGGAAAAAATAAAGAACCAAAACTAATTCAAAAATTTAAAGTTCATTAAAAAAAATTAATTATTTAAAACATCTTGATAATTTGAAAAGTGAATTATTTCTTAGATATTTCTATCTTTTTTTGTTCTTCATTCTCACTATCACATGTTTTAATGTAGTTTTAGTCAAATTGGGGGGCAGATTGTAAGTTGACTACAAATCTTTGGGGGAAAACTATAATTTCAGAAACCTCAAGGGGCAAAGTGTAATTTACCCATAATAAATTTGGTTTGGTTTCTTGGTTAACTTCATCAATGCAATCTCTTTTTTGGGTGACTTTCTCGTGCTACTAAATTACCATCATAATTAATAAATATTTTAATTTCTAGAAACACTTAATCGTGAACAAGTGGTGTGACTAGCTTTAAGTGACGATTACATGAGATAATTATGTCGTATGGAGGACACAATTTGGATTACTATACATTGTTAAATTGTAATGGGAGGTAATCTTTTTACCAATAAAAACTTGATGTTGCGAGGAAAACTTTTGACAGTTAATTTATGAGTAATGATATATATAGAAATTAATTATATCAAAAATTTGTACGAACTAATTTTGTGTGGTTAATATTAGACATATCACCTCATTTAATACGAAGAAAGATGAGATATGGTGATGTACACAATTATTACCACACAAAGCTAATTTGTGTAAAATTTTGGTATAACTAATTTGTATGCATATCATATCATAACTTTTGATTTATTGTCCAAATATACAATAACAAGTACCACAAAGTTAAATTTAGTATAGTAACAATGGTACATGATTAGTGCTTACCATTGACAATCGGTTTGCAAGCTAAGTGTGTAATTAAGCTTGTAACTAGTCGATGCAGGATATATTTTAAAACTTTTTCTCGCTTATGAGCAGGTTAAATCCGTGAAAGACAAATAATTGTAAATAAGTGGGTGAAGTCAAATCAATCAATAATAATTTTTCAAACAAACCCAATTTGAATCTAATATCATATTGAAGTTAATATTATAACACTTACATGAGTAACACTTACCTCGAAAATCGGCTTGAAAGAAATGTCGTAATGATGCTCATGTAATTATAAAAAAAATAAGTTAAGTCGACTGAGAATGGTAACATTGAAGTTAGAAGGTTTTTTAATATTTACGAAAGTTCAAAATTTTAACTCAAAAATGCCTTAAAGAATTGAAGTTGATTGAACATTCAAATATTCAATTAAGGACAACCAAAATATATACAAAGAGCACGTATCTGAAAAAGAAACAACAAAGTAATTGAGATGTGTAGTCATTTCTTTAGGCTATCAAATGGAACAAAAATGTCAATATCGCCATAAAACAAAGCTGTTGCAACTCACATCAAAATCTCAGTTCAAAGTAATTTCTTTGCCTTTATTATTGGTCATAGCCCTTGTCAATGTTGGGGATTGAACAAGCTTCAGAAAATATATACATACATGTATATGTATATGTTAGTGAGAGACGTGCAGCTTTTGTCACACTCAATTTTTGGGCTTCCCATCTGTACCCTCATCATTTTACATAAGAATTTTTTTAACATAATTACTGTTTTTTAAAAATAAATTACAACGGACTAATTGTTTTTTCACTACAATTATTTTTAGATAAAAATATATTAATAGCAATTTATCCTCAATTTATAATAATTTGTTATGAAATCACTCATCTACTTAAGCGATTGGTTCCCTCTCCCCAAAATATAAATCAATATTTAATTTAAAAGGCGAAATGTCATTAATAATAGTTGTTGAATTACAAGTAATTGCTCATTGTTGTGCGTAACAAATGCAACATAATGTGTGCTTTAATAAAGAGGGATTGAGCATTCACTCAAGTAGGATTGTTTTATATATCGTCATTATTGATAATGCACCATATAGAATTTTTATGAATGTTTGCTTTTTAAAAAATTGTGTTGATATCTATATAAATACAATGTGACATATTTTAATAGTTAGTATGTAAGAAAATTTTACAAACTTGTATGTATAAAATATTTTTTCAATAAATAATAGGGTAAATTACACTTTGCTCCCATGATGTTTATGAAAATTGTAGAATGCTTCTTGAGGTATCAATAACTACAGTTCTCCCCAAAAGTAGCAACTCAACTTTGACTTAATAGAAAGGGACAATATTACCTTCAATTTCTAAACTATTTTATTACTTTTAAAATTAAAACGGTATTTATAGTTGTCTAACACATTTTTTTAACATCACTTTATGTACTAATATTGTTTTCTGTCCAATTCTTATACATGGGGGCCAAACTGAGCTCAGTGTTAGCTATTTATTGATGACAAATATTGATATCACTATCTAATACTATATATTATTATAACTTTGCAAGTTTGTTGAAGTGGTTTTGTTTATTATGGACAATATTCTAGACAATGGTTGTTGATTGTGGGACATTTTGGAACAATATAAATTTTGGATAATTTTATTAGCATAAACTATTTCATATTTGGTTTTTCATTTAATCTTCATTTCAAATTAATATTGGCATCGTACCTAATACAATTTATTTTTTTTAATTTGAAATGTCAACATTAAGATTATAAACTATATAACCGTTTATTCTTTCCCATTCGTTATCTCTCCGACGCTCTCTCTCTTCTTCTACTGTCATCACAACTACTTTTCCGCCACTTCCCTCCACCACCACCAAGATCTTAGCAGCCATCAGCCATCGCAAAACTACTACTACCACGCCATTCACGGCATCGAAATTTAGGTATTTTTCTGTATACATTTTTAGTTTCTTTACTAAAATTTTCATAAAATACAACCAATTTCGACCATAAATAAGTTAAGTAATCAGATTTTAAACTAATACATATTATGTGTTATTAGTTATATTGAATAACATACCTTTGAGTTTGAAGATTGAAAAAAAATTTAATATTTTATAGTGATAAGTCCATTGATTATCAAAAGCTTCACCAAAATATTATAAAAAAGATAAAATATTAAAAGGTTTAATATTTAGATTTGTAGGGGAAAGATGAAATAGAGATTAAGTATCGAACAAAAATTGAATGATTAAGTATTTCGGTAATTTCAATGCGTTGTGTCAATAAAATAAATTAAATTCAACTTTATTAATGGTGGTTCGAAGAGCATTAGTAAAATGAAATACAAGGGTGCCAACAATAGTGTGATTCCAAATGTAAAATAATGGATGCAAATAAAATTATTTTAATTTATTTTTGAAGTAGAAGTTGATCATCACTTCCTCCAAAAGTTTTGGGGGGCAAAATGCGATGGATAACATGTGACTTAGCTGCTTTTAGATTGGATAAATATGTTTATTGTGGATATTACGAATCATAAACAAGTACTCCCAACAAAATAAAATTTAGACTTAATTTTCTAAAATTTCACTATCCCCCTTACAATGTTTATATGTTGTTGCAATTTATCCTCCAAAAATGTTTATATGTTGTTGCCATTTATCCTCAAAAAATTTGGGGCAAAGCGATCCTTAGAATTAGCAAAATACCCTTAGCTTGCAATTATTATTTAAAAAAAAAAATGAATTGTATAATCATATGTCTTAATGAAATATTTTTCCATTAGTTTGAAAATTAATAAAAACAAGACAAAAAATTGAGGTGCAACATAATTTTTGCATAAATAAATCAAACTTGTATCGAGACATGGAGTAAAATTGTAATTTAGGATATATTGGACTATTTGTATTTTCTTTCTCCACAAATTATTATATATTTTGATTAGATGTATTTTTTTAAAATATTAAAATATAATAAATATTATTATATTTAAATGGAATAAAAACATCAAATTGATCCGCACTTGATAGGCAAAAATATAAATTTAATAATTTTTATTATACTAAAATATTAAATTTTAACATCTAAACAAATGTTACTCTGTTCGGTCAAAATATACATTAGACAATATTATTTTCCTTTTGAGAAATATATACAAAATGCCAAATTACCACGTCTTGTTCCCAAAACATTTCCAAGAATTCTTTTATTCTCTCCTCATTTTCCAACCGAATAATTTTCTGCCTTGGCAGTGGCACAAATGATGACTAGAAAAGAGATAGTGTAGAAAACACACAAAAAAGTAGAGCAAGAATATATATATAATCACTATACATACATATACATAAATACCCATATGCATACATACATTACTCACTCATTCATGGTGTTTGCGACATGCTCATTGCTTTAGGCATTCGTTTGAACATGTTGCTACTCATTAAGCTCAGCTTCTCACTCCTCTTTTTCCTCTCCTCTGCAAATCTCTCTCTATCATACGAGCCCAGAAACCATGAAGGTATTACTCTGAATATAGTGACCAATTTTTATTTAATTATTAATTTACAAAAAAAAAAAAAAAAAAAAAAAAAAT
>MKEJ01087754.1:0-12442 GCA_001753735.1 Embelia ribes
TGATCAAATCAGAAATAACATGCACATCCGAGGTCCTATATATACCCTATATATGTCTATCTCTACAATTGTACATGCACGTGTGACAAAATTGATTTACCAATTCATCCAGGTCTATACATACATATTAATATATTCACGGACCCGGTACGGATCGAAGTCTCTTGAAGAACTTTTTTGGAAATACGTGTGTAAATTTTGAAATTTTCACAATATGCACACTAGTGACCCTTTCTAAAAATTTTTAAAAAATATTAAAAATTACTCTATGTAAAATAATTTAACTTAGCTCACCTAACAAAAATCTTGTGATGCTGTATAAATACGAAGGCCTACCTCATGCGTGCACATATTTCAACTGTTTTTATGTTAAGAAGGTAATATTAATTACTTTGATGTGGTTAGGAAAGGACCACATTGGCTTAATTACTTTGATGTGGGTACTAAGGAAAGGACCACATAGGCTTTTTACTAATTAAGTGTTTATTTGGTCGTAGTTTATAATTGTTTTTTAATTTTTTACTTAAAAATTAGATAATATTTAGTTTTTCAATTTTTAAACTGAACTTATTTAGTATTTTGACTTAAATAAATATCATGCATCTAATTTTTTTTCTTAGCGCTTATTTATTTAAAACATCCCACTAAACCAACCCTAAGAGTAGTTGTATGTGTATTTCGGTTGTTTATGAGTGATGGCATGCTAAATATCAATGCGTTAATGTCCAATGCTAGTATCTTTTTTCTTTTTTTTTTTTTTTTTGATAAAAGGTCTAATACTCATATCAAACACATGCCTACAGGGGTAGAGTCATAAATAAAAAATTGAGAGGTTGGATATTGTAAAAAATTAAATATTATAGTAACATTTAAAATAATTATCATATATTTTTTTTAATACTGTCAATTTTAATATAAAAACTAATATAAGACATAATATAGTTATTATAATTATGTCTTACAAAATATTTATAGGGAGCCTAGAACCACATAAAAAAAATTTAACACCAAAATATAGGATATCTGATTTATTTAAATTTATGGGGCTGCAATCCTCTTAAACAAACTAATAGTTCCATCCATGTGCATATATAAACTCAACTAAAAAGTGTTAATAATATGTATATATATATAAATATGAATTTGAAGAGATTTTGTTTTTTGGTCATATGAGCCCAAATTTGTTAAAATGGTACATGAATAGAAAATATTGTGAGAATGATATCCTTTCATTATTTTTACTATTATTGATTATTTATTAATTTGCCAATAATTGGCAAAAAAATGCTTAATCTTTTACCATGACCAATAGCGAAAAGTAATTATTTTTTGTACTCTTCACCCAACTAATGGTGAAAAACCGTCTCTCTTTATATATATGTGTAAACTAGTAAGAAGTCCCTAACACTTTTTAAAGATGTAAAAGGAAGAAGCTTATTTTTTGTCACAAAAATAAAAAAAAAAAAAAATTTGTAATAAAAAATTTTAGAAATAATTTTGTAATTTTATTTAAAAATTTTTATTTTTGTAACTAAAAATTGTTCCTTACCCTTACTCTTTTCCAAGGAGTGTTAGACTTTGGTATTACAAAAATCCTCATAATTTTGAAATAGTATTATTATTATTGAAGATTAAAATTTGTTTTTTTATTTTTTTATTTTGGTATATATGGCTTTAGGGACTTCCTCTTTTCCTCTGGTTTCATATTGTTGTTTTTTATTTTTGAGGTTGTTTTTTTATTTTTGAACAAGTTTTGATAAATTTTTTAATGTAAAAAAATATTCCAAAATAAAAAAGAATTCAAAATTTACCCTTGTATAATAACAATACTATTTCAAAATTGTAGAGATTTTTATTTACCAAATTTTTTAGTGTCTACACCCATATCTAACACTTCTCAGAGAAGAGTAAGGATGAGAAACAATTTTTAGTCACAAAAATAAAATTATAAAATTATTCCCAGAATATTTTATTACAAAATTCTATTTTTGAGATACTTGACTCTACACCTTAGAGAGGTAGGACGTGGCAGCGCCTTCTCGCCAAGATTACAAAAATTAATTATTTTTACCTTTCGCCAATTGTAATAGCAAATTATTAAATAATTCTCACCATTTTTCACCATCAATAATAGAGAAAATAATATAGATACATTATTCTCATAATATTTTCCATTCCTATGCCATTTTAACAAATTTGGGACCCACTTTGGATGATTTGATCTGTTGTACTGAAAAAAAAAAAATTTAAATAAAACAACCCCCTTTATAGAACTGGCAATCCTACCTGAAAATTCTAGATTAACCGCGGCTTATGCTGTGACAAATTTTATTAACATAATTAGATAATGATATTGCAAACAAAATTAGTTTCCAAAATATAAAGCATCATGACCGACATTTGTAAGCAATGGTTCTATAATATAAGTCATTCCCATAGACTAAATACATACAAGAAAGGTTGTGTAGCACTAGTATATATTAGTGTGGAGCAACCTACTAAAAAAAGTTGGATGGTCCACAAGACTACCCTTAAATTTTTGTTATATAGTAACATTTTTCTTAACCAAGCAAAAGAAAACACACATATAATAAGTTTTTTTTCTAATAGAATGGAATACTCGCAAACTTTTATTCACATTAAGTGAAACTTAAATTTACATGTATACATATACACAATTACCCGAAAAGCATTATTTTTCCCAATACATTTATCTCGAATACAAGTATCATATAGCCATCGGCTAAGCATGACTCATGAGACAACACCCTTGAAAATTCGAAATCAAACATTAAATGATATATATAAACATAAAAGCAATTTATTCCCCCCCTTCACTCCTTAGTATAAACATGTACATAGGCTTGAATTTTATATCCCCGCGACGCACTCAGGTGGTGTAACGGGGTACCTCGACTTATCAATGCAGTAATCGTAGATCACGTGGTACATACGCACCCACCTGTACCTCCTAGCCTCAATTGCGCTCAACTGCTGATAAGCGGCCCCTTCCCAAAGGTTGCTCGGGCTAGAGGCACAGCTAGTTGGCCCGGGGACGGGACAGCCCTCTATATCAAAGTCCGAATAGTAAGCGTAAAAAGGGGCTTTGCTCCAATTGATCTTCTCGAGCCCGCCTCTCGTGGCCCAATCATCGGCCTCCCATAGCGTCGAGTAAATTCCCATTGGTTGGAATGTTGGGAATGGGATCCCTTTCGCTTCATTGTTTTTGAATACCCTTATGGGGAATTCGTCTACGGAAAAGCTACAATATGAAAACCAATATTGAAACAAAATTTGGTAGTACAAAAAAAAGGCATAAATACATACATACATCCCTACACATATATATTCGAAAAGACAAAAAAAAATGTTGTTTTACATAATATATATACCTATAACATTTGGTGTTCTATTTACACATAGGTTGTGTTTCGATAAACGATATCAAATAATATTTTTAGATTAAATTTTTTAGTTGACTTAGCATTACTGTAATATTTACCAATGACTCAGTCAGAATTTTCATATATAACTATTAAAAAAAGGTGAATCAAGGTTGATGATATAGCTACTTCAAAGTGCTATATATCTAAGTTTTTCTTTTCTTTTACAGTTTATCAAAAGTCAGTAAACACATTTTTATTATTTGGCCCAAATATTTGACCCTTAGTGCAAGTGTCATTTTCACCAGTTCTCTACTTAAGCAAGCATAGGTGAGTGCATAATTATTGGGACCATATTAAGATTGAAAACAAGTTTGTTATAAAGCTGAAAAGCAATAAATAGCTTCTCCATCTCTCTCACTCTCCATTTGGACCATTTCCATTTCTAAATTTTATATTATTGTACCTCTCTAACTTAGGGATGGACAAAATTTTTAGCCTCAAAATGTCAAAAGATAGCTATTATTTTATAGGTTGGTTTGGCTCCACCTTTACATTAAATAAGTCAGTTCCTTGTTTATTAAAATAAAATTAAAAATTTGAATAAATACAACTAAAAATTTATTATTTATTTAAATCAAAATAACAGATAAATTTATCTTATTATGATATTTAATTTTTAAACAAAAAAAATTAAATAACTCATGTCGAACTGTGTCATTTTCTGACATGGTTTGGCATTTTATTACTTACATTATTTGGTTTTTGTATGTAAAGCACAAAAATATGATCAGACTTAACTCTAAAATATGCAGTTTGTTTTGCTTGGTTACAGCTTTTAAAATAAAATTAATTTTTTTTGGTATATTAAATAAAATTAAAATATATTCAGCTTAAAATTTTTAATTAATCATACACAAAACAGTTTAAAAAATTTATCTGACGGTTAAATGAAGTCTGTCTGTTGAGAAAAATATTTCGAAAAAAAGTTACTTTGGTGACAATCTGTGTGGGCATGCAAAAAAATACATATATCAAAGTTCTAACAACTTTGATTAATTAGTGAATGATGAGAAATTAGGAAAATTAATTAGAGAGTGATTGAATAAACGATTGAACTTACACAACATGGTGGTGGTTCCATAGGATAGTGTAAGTGTGAAACTCAGCCGCAGGATCGAACCAGAGGTTAACCCTTTGCTCACGATCGCCCTTTCCATGTGCGTACACATTGGTCTGTACCGTGTAGGGCTGACCCGTCCTATTCCCCAAGAACTCGAAATCCAGCTCGTCTCTTATCTTGTCCGTGTCCGAATTCATCTGTATACATTTCATCGTACCAAATCAACATCCATCGACCCAAATATTTGAATACCGAAAATCGTGGAAAAGCTATTCTCGACGGACCAATCTCTTTATTTTTATTTCATTTTGAGTTGTGACAAATACTTTTGGAATGAATCTTTCTGGTTTTTTGAAACGAGATGGTAATAATACTCGAGTCATTTGAAGTCTTATGTCAGATACAATTCTAATTATTTTCATTTACCTTTCAAAAAGATGATTATGAAACTTTCACTGGACTATAGTTCACCTGATTAAAAAAAATTATTTACTAATCGAAGATTCGAAAGCACAAAAACTCTTAGAAAATAATGTATATTCGACATTTCTATAGTTTTCATCTCAAAATAAACTAAGACTGTGGTTAAACGTTAAACTTAAACCCAAACCCCAACATAAGCAACTTAGTGAAAGATGAAAATTAAAGCCTTAAACCCAACAATTATGAAATAAAGAACAAAAACGTTACGTAAAATGCAGTGACAGTGCCAGCAGAATCCCCGGAAATGAGCTTAATCCTCATGCTAACTTTTCCGAACAAATATTTTCTCTTGGAAGCAAATCCGCAGCCTTAGAAAATAATAAAACCAGTTTAATTAGAAGCACTAGAAAATTGAGTAGCTCTATTGGGAAACAATACATGTAATTATATGTTTTGAGTTTTACTACGTAAAAGTACATAACTTTTTCTCATACATTTATTTATGCATATATGGATAGGAGAGAGAGAGTTTATTTTTGGTTGCTATATGGAAGCATAGATTTTGCTTCATAAATGTCTATGCAAAAATGGATTCATGCAGCAAATTACATGTACAATAACGATTTAGGTATAAAAAGTCGTGTAAAATATTTGTATTATATTATGTGTATTGATCTTTTTCAAAAATAGAATGAACTTATGGGATACAGTTACATAATTTATATATATATTGTCTAATTACCTGAGCATCAGTATGTAAATTATTTTTTTCTTATACACATGTAGCGAAACTTCACCCATAGTTGCGTATATTTAACCATGTTCTAAAAGTAAGAAGCCCATAAAATATATATATTTTTTCTTCAAAAATGCCCCTTCATAAAAAATGAAGTTATATTAACTTTTCACAAATTTAAAGACAAGTAAAGGATATATAAGTAATTTATTAAATTAAATACTATTAAGGCATTAATAGCCTACTTTATTAACAAAATATTATTAATTAATATTATAATTTTATTTTGAAGTCTAAAACATTTATTAAATAAAAGTGAATGTACTATATATGTGTCATATACCCTTTTTTTAAGTACATGAGTATAATTATTTTCTGATTTTTTTTCTTGAATATCCTAAAAACAAAAGTGTTATTTATTTGCAAACTCGTATTTTAGGAGTGTATATAAAAAAATAAATATTAATCATGAAGATGAGTCAGTCATAAATTCATCTAAAAAATATATACAATTTGGAAATTGACAATGTGACAACTATTTTCAAGTTGACAAGGAACATGTTACACATAAAATTTTAGTTTCTTTATATTTTGTTATAATTAATTATGATTATAATTTTTAAATAGCTTATTTATAATATATTCATAATTTTTTAATGCTCAAAAAAATCTTACAGTATTTTTTAAAAAAAATGATAGAAATGATTACTATATTTTTTTTAATATCAGTAATGAGGGTTATAAATTGAAATATAAAAAACAAATCAATAGTTCTTCTATTTAGAAAATAAGAAAAAAAAAGACAAATTTTAATTCCATCGAGAAATATCACGTAAAATGTCCGTTCGATATTTCTATATATATATATATATATACATACAGAGAGAGTAGTACCTGAGTTTTGGTCAAGAATAAGTTGAATGGATCTCCCACCTTGGATTTGTTTAATGTGAGAGTCTGCCCATGTTATCCTAAAGTCCTCCACAAATGTGGCTGGCCTTCCCAAGACACACAATGAGAAGGCTAATAGCAACACAATATATGTGAGGATACAAAAACTTATATTATTTCCCCAAACCATTTTCTTTTGTTTTCTAATAATAATAATGTTTATGTGTATGTGTACTTGTACTTATGCTTGATGATGCACACGAGGGTTGTGCATTTATATAGAGGTGAGAAATGATTGGGTCTGAGCTGTAGTACATAGCCATGCAGGGGTTGCCGCTGTTTCACTTCCAATCCGAACCATTAAATGAAATACTAATGATCTAAATTTATTATAATGGGACAGCACAAAAATTGATTATGGAAAAAAAATTTAATCGCAATATATGATTTGTTTCTCCAATAGTCTTATTGGGACTGCAATCCACTGCGGACTGCAGTTCCCAATCTTAAAATGAAAGGGATCAGACGATCGATAGTCCTGAAGGTGATAAAAAGGTGTAAGACAAAGAGTTAGGGTCAAGTTGACGAGAAGCTTTGTTATTTCTACTTCTTATTTAGTCGCTCAATTATGAATAAGATAATTTAGTTAATATTTATTGTTCAAGTAAGTTTATGGGCCTAGGATCAATGCAAGAAAGTCCAAACAGGAGTTAGTTTCTACTATTTATTTATTATAATCTTGCTTTGAGAATGATCAATAGATTAATAAATGACCAAAAAGTCTAAATTAGAGAGTGTTTAGCCTCTAAAGCATGATCTAACCGTATGAGTTAGATAAGACTTTCATACACCATGAGTCGTGATTATTACCAATTAAAATACCGATCTCTAGTCAAGGATCATCTCTCATCACAAGTCTAATTATTATTATTATTCGTAATAATTATTCTATAGGGGCTAAACCTTTTGCTAATGGAGTCCTGATGTAAATTATTCAAATTTTTAAGTATTCCATTAATAAAAATACTTTAAATTTCGTATACTTGTCCATTAGAAATTCGGAGACGGTAATTTAGTTCCAGGTCACAATCTCTCTTTTCATTACAGCTCATTGTCGGCCGTCAATGGACCCTCTTAGGAAAATGATTTAGTGGTTAGATAGTCACAATTATGTGGACTAGGTTTGAAATTGTGGATTAAAACGAGATTATAAAAAAGGCTATGCACAGGGTAGGCTATATTTCAACGTTGAATTATGGTTGAAAAAGTTAGTTTTTAATATAACTTTTCTATATTAAGGTGTGAAATCATTAATGAATTTGATAAATAATTAAAACTAGTATAGAATTTGCCTGCTTATTAAAATTAGTTTCGCCAAATTCAAAATTTAAAGTCTTTGGATTCATAGGTAGATTCTTATATTTACCATCTTACGAAAATGGTGGCAATAATTGTGTGCTTGTGCTTTGTATGTAAGTTCATGTATGACAATGATTCTGTACTTGTCTTGTTGCTAGCTTATTTGGGTGATTTTTATAATGACATACTACGGAAAGGTTCTTGTATTGTGTCACGAGCAAGGGTTCTCCAATATTATCTATCATTAATATCTCCCTCGAATACAAAGCAGAATATTCGTGAGGTTGCACAACTTTGTTCCGCTAATCCTTAATGCCAAACAATAAGGCTTTTCGAATGCCACCAAGTAGGCTACCCATATGCAACTCATGCATGCCTACTACGATCACCTGTTAATATTCCTTATTGTCATGTGCATATACTCGCATGTATGTTACGAGGTTTAACCCGAACAAGGGGGGCTCTCCAAGAGAATGCATAGCATTGGCGCAAATGATATCAAAGTGTATGCCAACCATACCATCAATGATATTATCCTTTTAAAGTTTCAACTCATTATGTCCGCCCATCCCGATAGCTAAACCAAGCAATGCCTAAGTACCCAAAAGACATTGTGCTCTTTGACACGAATATCAACCAAGTGACGCTTATAGCTAGAATGCCACAAGGCATCATGTAACCCAACCTGAATGTTTGCCAAGCAACATGTCTTTTGTAAGATAATGAGAACATAACATTGTCTTTCCAGGCACATGACACATAGAGTAAAGCATGGACAGCCGAATTATGAATAATACTCACAAAAGTGGTAGGTACCAAGGTAATCTATTGGCAATATGAGTATACACCCCTACGCTCGGGATTTTTCCATAATCACACCCCCATAGGTTTCCTCACTTACAATGCCCCTCGTGGAGAACTAGCATGCTACTTGAGAAGTTAGCCGACCCTCTTAGTGGGCCACCCCCACCAAGAAGGAGACTCTTTGACACTCCTGTCATCGCCCTTTGACAAGAAGTGCGAGAAGGAGGTAGAGCTCAAACATTTGCCTATCCCTAAGCAATATCTCCTCATGCATCGTTGAAGTAGAGGAGAGGAATATTAGTCTGTCATCTTTCAAGGTTCTCGGGAACACTCATGTCTTTGAAGTGTCACCTCGTGACACATTGCCTACCACACTTTGCGTACTCTCAACTTTATAGTTTATCAGTGTCTTTATTTAAAAATTAGACAATATTTGGTTGTTCAATTTTGAAAATTCATTTGCTATTTAAACCTGAACATACTTGAAATTATAAATTGAATTCATCTAGTTTTTCTATTGGAAATAAATAAATAAGCTTATATGTTTAAAAACTAAATGAGCTCAAATATATAGGCGCACCTAGCAAACAATAAGTGCATGCATGTGGATAATATGAAGCCATTTAAAAAAAATAAAAAACGAAAAGGAAAACAATGCGCAATATTGAAGTCATTTACGAAATTATACTTATGCCATTGGATAATTATCATATCAATATCAAAGGATTCTGATATTTTCATTCAATGGTATCTTGGATAATACATTTCACAACTAGGTTTTAAACGGATGACACTAATGTTTTTTCTATCTGCGCGTGAATAGCTCTAACTCGGTTTATTAAGTACCGATTTGAACTTGACTCGTGAATTAGAGCCGATTCATTATTCGTTTTGACTTCAAGCTCGATACCAAGTAGTAAGCTACTCGACTCAAAAACTCGCGAGCGGGGCCAATATTTTATTAACAATTTATTTATATATTTTTCATATAAATATTTGTACATATTATATGAATTCTTTTATAAGTTTTCCAACCTTAGTTAGAGTCAAGGCCAAGCCTAAATATTTTTTTTTGTTCTCGATTAAAAATTCATCAGCTTGTGTCGGGCATTAGTAACTCAAATATTCGAATAGGTTCAATTAGACTCGAATCCACCTAGGTACAACAAACTCAGGATGCTCAAATTACCATATTAAAAGGAGTGAAATTTTATACATATATATAGGAATTTGTTATAAATTATCATATATTTGCTGGCACGTAGAAGAAAGAACAGTAACACAGAATAAAAAAAAATTAATATTATAATAAAAAACTACTATATCTCCTTTTAAAAATCCTAATTTGGGAAATTATTGCTCAGATTTTTTGCTCAACTGGATTTGAAGTCGTACATAGTAATAATTTTGGTAAAATTGCCCATTATTTTTTTAAGTATCCAAATTTGGGAATTATTGCACGGAATGCATGAATGAGTGAATGGTATCTGACAGCATATTAAATTAGATTATACAATTAACAAAAACAAATTGAAAAATGGGGCCCAGTTATCTGGTAGGCCGAACGTTAACATCTGATAGAATTAGGCCTTTGCCAGTAGGAGTAGGCCCATTACGATAGTTAGAGATAATCCTTGCCCACAGTACACAACTGGCTGAGCTAAGCGGACACGTGGCTACTCCCCTGATAACTGCATTGTTGTGACTTTTTTTTTTTTTTTTTTGAAAGTTTTTTTTTTTTTGAGTTCTGTGTATAACATTCCGTGGTATTAAGAAAGCTAGGCCCTCACACGCTCCTTTACTTTTATATAATTTTTATATTTTATTCGATGGAGAGATACTAGAGTTGTTATATTTCTTTTGGTTGCAATTATATCTTTTTATCAAGATATCACCATTTTTTTTATTATTTGGGAAGATCATTTCAAACTAAAATGATGTCATCAGAATAAAAAGAGTGTACATTTTCTCCATCTAATCGATCAATAATATAAAAAATGCATCCGGAGTCAACCAGGTCTAGCCATTCAGCCTCCTAAGAAAATTAATCACCAAATAGCATATAAAATTCAGATACATTACCCATGCATCGATAATTAAATATTGAAATTATAAAAAAACTTCAATGATATATTGATTCTATTTTCATGGAAAATATCAATACAAATGATGCGACCATATGTGTGTTTGTATTTTTTTATATATATATTTAAATACATATCACTACTCAAAATTCAAATATACTGATAAACCGATCCTTGACTGATAAACCCAACACACGGATTAAGTACGGTACAAAAGATTCATGTGGTTGTCGGTCAATTTTGACAAATGAGCCACTGGAATTTGGACAATGGACTTCTTTCGGTCCAAAAGATTCAAGGGACTCTCAGCCTAAATGGATGGAAGAGCCACGGGTGTCTTAGTCCATTTGAACTGACCAAGTACGTTTGGACCAAAGACTAAAATGGCCCAAACTTTAAAGCAATGATAAGCCCCGGCCTAGAACAAGAATTTTGCCATTTAGTGACCAAACCCCTCCTCACTTAATGCATCAATTTGTCACCAAGGTACCAATAGTGATGATATCTAGTGGTCACAAGGTCATCACTATTGCTTGGACACTAAAGCATGTGAAAAACCTTTGTTACTATTGGTACCTATTGTTGCAACGAAGTTCCCTCACAATCACACTATATTTAATGACCATAGAATCAATCACTAAAGTCAATGATTCTTATTGACCAACTCTGTGACGTTACTGGTTAACAAACACTAATTCACCACCTCATAAATTATTTTTGTTCAATTTTGACATTTACTATCACCAACAAAAATAAATATATAAAAATTACACTATGATGCACAAAAATAAATTATTTCCACAAAAATAAAAAAAGGCTTGTCAATTTTATTATCGCTGATACCCCTATGAGCATTACACACTGATTTTATCTTAGTACCATATCACAATGCAAAGTCTGATAAGCTGAATTTTTCGCTACCACTTACAACATCAATTAGCATATCGACATGAAATCAACTTCATTTAAAAATCACTTTTCTTATTTATATCTAAATTTACTTTGAGTTTGCATCATATCTTATTGAATAATCATTTATTTGAACTGAAAATAAGTCAAAAGCAAAAGATTAGTGTTGCATTAATCAAATAGAAGCATGTTTGAAGAAAATGAAAAAAAAAAGACAAATAAGTCAATTGAATTATCCAGAAGAGAATTACAAACCGAGAGAAACTATAAAAGTAGGTACCCAAAATGGGATTACTCACTTGCAGATTCCAAAATGTACTTTTACTGATCTAACCAAAAAACAAGGTATAAATTTCTATTCGGATACTTCCATGGAACATATGAAAATCTATAAAAGAACAAATGAACCGCAATAAATAGTTATAACACAACATATAGCATCACTACCTTTATCTGCATTAAAATCCGAAAACTAGGGAAGAAGCATGCTTTTGTTTCCGGCTAGTATTCTGACTATATCAGTTCGCATCTGTTGATTGGCTGCAAAAAGTTGCAATAATATTTTCACGGAATAAGCAAAGACTCGGCACAAGATGAATTAATTTAATTCAGATTATGTAATCTTAAAAACATGAAATAATTCCATTTGGATCCTTTTACTTGATTCCTGAAAACACAGGGCACAACATAAATCTTTTGTCTATACAGTTATTTCTAGTTACAGAATTAA
>MKEJ01087755.1:0-12182 GCA_001753735.1 Embelia ribes
AAAACTAAATCAATAAAATCAAATTTAATAATATTTTTAACAGGTCCAAAGCTGTAACTATCTCTCCTAATAAGCAAGATTTTATAAATTTAGTAAGGTTGATGATAAGAATATGAGTTTATGATCATCAATATATATTTAGCCAATGGTTCAAAGATTAGGACCAAGAGTGGGTTTTTCTGTTGTAACAGGGAAACTAAGTCTTGCTTAAGATTCATTATTAGGAAGTATCAATATAGTCAAACCAAGTGAATGAGTGGCTTAACCTTATTAACTTTTTCCACTTATAATTTTGCTGAAAGTTGAGGAACTTGTATTTCTATAAAGAAGAGAATAATCAAATTTCATAGGGACTCTCGTCAGTATGTATCAGTCTTTGTGAGGTACTTTGGGTTGCTGAACTGTTTGTTTAATGTTTTGGTGTGAATATGAAGAATTTTGTTTCTTGCTTATATTCATTTTTTGAGTCCGTCACAGAGGGCTGAATCAAGCGGCAACAAATTTTTATTCTTTCGAGCAAGGGAGGATAGCCGCTTATAGACTCTTTGAAATGATAACCCGTTCATCTTCCTCTGTAAATCATGATGGAACTGCTCTGCCTTCTGTGCAAGGAAATATTGAGTTTCGTAATGTGTATTTTAGCTATCTCTCGCGTCCTGAAATTCCTATCTTGAGTGGGTTCTACCTAACAATACCAGCTAAAAAGACAGTGGCCCTTGTAGGCCGAAATGGCTCTGGGAAAAGCAGTATAATCCCCCTCATGGAACGATTTTATGACCCTACTTTAGGTAATTCTAACAACATGATTGCCCTTCGTGCGCGCTCTTTGTATTCCATCTATATTCTTAGTCAAATCAGCAATCCTTTGTTAATTTTCGACCTAATGGCATGTGCTGTTTGTCGCTTCTTTTTATGTGCTGCAGGGGAAGTTCTTCTAGATGGAGAAAATATAAAGAACCTCAAACTGGAATGGTTAAGAAGCCAAATTGGTTTAGTCACTCAGGAACCAGCATTGCTAAGTCTAAGTATCAGAGACAATATTGCTTATGGGCGGCCGAATGCGACAATGGATCAGATTGAGGAAGCCGCTAAAATAGCCCATGCACACACATTCATTAGCTCACTTAATAAAGGATATGAAACACAGGTAAAGATCTGGGTAGAAGAGATTGACAGAAGTATGTCTTTTATGCCACTTTTTGATAATTCCATTTTCCATCTGTTGGGTTCTTTCTGATTTCTTATTTTGCCATTTGGCATTTGGTCGTCTTTTGGGAATGTCAGGTGGGTAGAGCTGGTTTGACACTAACAGAAGAACAGAAAATAAAGCTCTCTGTTGCTAGGGCAGTTCTTGCAAACCCGTCGATTCTTCTACTTGATGAGGTTACTGGTGGACTTGATTTTGAGGCGGAAAGATCTGTTCAGGAGGTTCTGGATCTCCTAATGTTAGGACGATCAACTATCATAATTGCTCGACGGCTCAGTCTCATCAAGAATGCTGATTATATAGCAGTGATGGAAGAGGGGCAACTAGTTGAGATGGGAACACATGATGAGTTAATAACTTTGGATGGCCTGTATGCGGAGCTTCTAAAGTGTGAAGAAGCAGCAAAACTTCCTCGCAGGTACTGTATTTAGAGAAAAGTTATCGTTTACAGTACGTGGTGAGATCTCCCGTATTTAATAAATGGCATGCTCTTTTAAAGAAGTGTATGTTATTTTCTTCACTGATCTTGTTTGTGCGCCTTTATTTTGATTCAGAATGCCCTTGAGGAACTACAAGGAAGTAACAGCTTTTCAAATTGAAAAAGATTATTCATCAGAAAATCACAGCTACCAAGAGCCATCATCTCCTAAGATGGCCAAATCAACATCGCTTCAGAGATCTGGTCTGCATACATTTCAGCCAACTGATATTGCATTTAGTTCGCATGAATCCCCAAGAGATCAAACCCCACCGACTGAGAAAATGGCTGGAAATGGTTTGTCTTTAGATTTCACGGAGAAGGAACCAGCTATTAGAAGACAAGATAGTTTTGAAATGAGGCTTCCTGAGTTACCCAAGATTGAAGTTCTGTCCGTGAATAAAGACATATCTAATTCTTCTGATCCCGAATCTCCTGTCTCACCACTCTTGACTTCTGATCCTAAAAGTGAGCGATCTCATTCACAAACCTTCAGCCGACCACACAATCCAAATGACAACAAATCACTGAGAACGAAGAAAACTGAGGCTACAAAACACCAAAAATCGCCATCCTTTTGGCGGCTTGTGGAGCTTAGCTTAGCAGAGTGGTTATATGCTGTTCTTGGAAGCATTGGTGCTGCTATCTTTGGTTCCTTTAGTCCATTACTTGCTTATATTATTTCACTGATTGTTATCGAATACGATAGAAACCATCATATGCAAGAGGAAGTAGACAAGTGGTGCTTAATTATTGCCTGCATGGGTGTCGTGACAGTGGTTGCCAATTTCCTCCAGCATTTTTACTTTGGGATAATGGGGGAGAAAATGACTGAACGGGTTAGAAGAATGATGTTTTCAGGTATTTGCATCCATAGAATGGTGCTATGCTATGCTAATGATTTTTATGTGGTCCACATATATATCCTGTCTCATCTTGAGTCCACTTTTATGTGATTATCTTAATATTGCAGCAATGTTACACAATGAAGTTGGTTGGTTTGATGAGGAGGAGAACAGTGCTGACACCTTATCCATGCGGTTAGCAAATGATGCTACTTTCGTTAGAGCTGCTTTTAGCAACCGACTCTCAATATTTATACAAGACAGTGCTGCAGTTATAGTAGCTATTCTTATTGGGGTGTTCCTACACTGGAGATTGGCACTGGTGGCTTTGGCAACCATACCTGTCCTTATGGTTTCGGCTGTTGCCCAGGTTTGCACTGTGATGACACATGTCTCAAGAAAAGTCTTCATATCTAAAAAAAAAAAAATTCATGGTTTAGTAGTTGATGTTAATATCTCTGTTGGCCTGTAATCTACCTAGGAGTCTTATTCTCTATCCTCAACCATCGGTTTCATTTACCATGAAATGCTCTTATCTTATCCATTCTAGCCCAAGAAGCCACCTCCATCTAGAAGTATTATGTTTTGATTTATCTTGTTCTATTGTTCCTGTGGCAATTGCAAAAGCACAATAGATTGACTCTTTATTGGATATCTAATCCAACTTTTTTTTTTCTCAGAAACTGTGGCTCAGTGGATTCTCCAAGGGCATACAAGAGATGCACAGGAAGGCTTCGTTGGTCCTTGAGGATGCAGTTAGAAATATATACACTGTTGTTGCATTCTGTGCTGGTAACAAGGTTATGGAGCTCTACAGATTGCAGCTAGATCGAATATTGAGGAAGAGTTTTCTTCATGGGATCGCTATCGGGTTTGGGTTTGGTTTCTCCCAATTTCTTCTCTTTGCTTGTAATGCTCTTCTACTCTGGTACACCGCATATTCTGTTAAAAACCACTATATGACCCTGCATACGGCTCTGAAGGAGTATATGGTTCTCTCTTTCGCTACTTTTGCTTTAGTGGAGCCATTTGGTTTGGCACCCTATATCCTTAAACGGCGCAAGTCTCTAATTTCAGTATTTGAGATCATAGACAGAGTTCCTAAGATTGAACCAGATGATAATTTAGCTCTAAAACCCCCTAATGTCTACGGAAGCATTGAGTTAAAAAATGTGGACTTTTCCTATCCAACTCGGCCAGAAATGTTGGTATTAAGTAATTTTAGTCTTAAAATAAATGGGGGACAAACTGTGGCTGTTGTAGGAGTTTCAGGGTCAGGAAAAAGCACAATAATATCATTGATTGAGAGATTTTATGACCCTATAGCTGGACAAGTTTTGTTGGATGGTCGAGATTTGAAACTCTTCAACTTGAGATGGTTGAGGAGCCACACAGGTCTTGTTCAACAGGAACCAATTATCTTCTCAACAACAATAAGGGAAAACATAATTTATGCAAGGCATAATGCAAGCGAATCAGAGATGAAAGAGGCCGCTAGAATAGCAAATGCTCACCATTTTATCAGTAGTTTGCCACATGGCTACGACACACATGTGGGAATGAGGGGCGTGGATCTTACACCGGGACAAAAACAGAGAATCGCAATTGCTCGAGTTGTACTCAAGAATGCACCCATTTTATTATTAGATGAAGCAAGCTCATCGATAGAGTCAGAGTCAAGTCGAGTAGTGCAAGAGGCTCTTGATACGCTCATAATGGGGAACAAAACCACCATCCTTATAGCCCATAGAGCAGCTATGATGAAGCATGTCGATAACATTGTGGTACTAAATGGTGGGAAAATTGTAGAACAAGGGACCCACGACTCTTTGATGTCGAAGAATGGGTTGTATGTCCGGTTAATGCAACCTCACTTCGGGAAAGGATTGCGTCAACATCGACTTGTGTAAAGGGTGTTCAAATTGTCTTGTAGTTTTTATCTCTGTCAAAGGCTCTACCCTTATGCTAACTTGTCCAATATCAGTGATGAAGGTTCCTCCAATGCTTAGAATTGACACGATAAGGAACAGTGAAGTGTCACATTGATGTTCATATTTGGTGGTAGTGGCAGCACTGGTTTGGTACTAGGTGGCGGTGGGGAATGTTGATTGATAGGTGGCGAAACTTTAAAGTGTGAGAAGCGAGTTTTTCAGATTTTAGTTAGGCTATCAGGTCAAGGTCTTAGGCTTTAGGTGCATATTCTTTTGGAGGCAAGCTTTAAATAGTTTAGGTTCTTTTTCTGGGTAAAGGAATTTGTTAATTTTAGACTACTTTAGCATTCAAAGTTGTAGTCTCTTTCTGTAATGGTTGGTTATGTTTCTTCCTGCTTGCCTGCATCTAGGAGTGTGTATGATGGATCTCTCTCTCCCCTCTGTCTCTCTTCTTTCTGGTTGTTGTAGGGTTGGGGTCAGTCACCAATTTTCCGGTTGTATATTTTTCTTTAATCCGTAAAAACAATGAATCTTTCAAGAGAGTGAAGTGAAGATATTTACTGTATTTGAATGTGTACATACAAGGGTTTGAGATTTAGCTTCTTTGTTCTATTTTTATATTCATTTTCAACTTCATTGTCTCTCCAATCCTCCTATCTGTACTTTTTCCTTCTGAAAGGATATGAAGTTGGTGATAGAATTGTGCATTTTATCAAGTGGTTCACTTTGATGGAGGAGCATTGTTATATTAATTAGCTACATATGATTATTATAGGGGTGTAAAAATCTGTACCCATTTTTTATTCTCTGATTAGTTGTACTTGAAAGTAGCTTGGGTTTAGACTGTTTAGCGTAGGGCTTGTTTTGCAACACAGACATTGGCAAACTTGCTTGGCTACTTGCGAGCTGTTACCGAGCTATGTACTATACTTGTGAGATCTCTGCTATACGCTTTGTTCAGATGTCAATGACTTGAGTTAGAACTGTGGTTATATAGGTTGCCTACTAATCGATGTTTAACGTTACCTTATAAGAAATAACAAAATATTGATGTATCATTCCGCACATTTATACTTATTGAATTAAAGATTCGGAGCACAACCCAAGGTGGTCCACTGCCTGGACGTTTACAATTGTCGTCCTAGGGTTGCAAAATAGCCGAGAAAATCAGAGTTCGGGCCTGTTCAAGCTTGGTTCGTAAACTACTAGGTTCATTTGCGTCGGCCTATGAGTGCATGAATGGCTCAGTTCAGGGTGACCGGTACAATCTCAATTGTCTGGGCTTAATATTCTCTCCAGCAGTTCCGCAGGAAAATGTAAATTTTCACAATGATTTCAACAGACTTGAACATTTATGTTGTGGTATTAGGTACAAAACTACAAATACAGAATTTGATCCAACTTTTGAAGAATAATTTTCGTATTACTTATCTCTCTCTCTCTCTCTATCTATATATATATATTTTTTGTATTTTCCATTTCTGCCTCGAAATGTCGAAAATTACTTGTATGGAACTCTAATTAGCCAGGAATATTACTTCAACGTGATTAAAAAGTGAAAATTTGACTACAAATAATGTGGGTCCTCCACGTCACTTGGTCACCCACCCCAGACTGAATCGCCACCGCTCATTTTCCAGATCATGCCCAACCATGGCCCCACTCAATAGCTTTGAGAACTAAGGACAAACCGACACGTGGCTCAAGTAATGGCCCACGTTTCTTATTTGACCGGTTATACTGGTTCCATAGCCGTTGTACATGCATATAAATTGGATCTAATATTAACATTTTGAGCTAGAAATAAGTAAAGCAACAAAGGGCGTATTACAACTTTTTAAACTATATATTATATATTTATTTTAAAGAAAAAATTTACAAAAAAAATGCCGATGGGTAGAATCTCGGTAGGGACAACGGGAGAGATGAGCCACCCTACCGCTCTAAGAGCTGCTGCAGCCGAGTTCTTCTCGATGCTTATTTTTGTCTTTGCGGGAGAAGGGTCCGGCATGGCTTTCAGTACGGTCCCGAATCTATATATGACATAATATCTTACGATATTAAAGATTCTTATGCGCACTTATTATGTATTCATTAGAGACCCGTCGTGTTTTCCGATCACTATTTTGTTTATACAAAACGTAGAAATTATATACATTTCAATGAGCAAAACATGATGCGGGACATAATTGTTTAATGACAGATAAGCTTACGAAAAATGGGTCGGCGACGCCATCCGGCTTGGTAGCGGCAGCAATATCCCACGCATTCGCTCTTTTTGTGGCGGTTTCTATCGGAGCAAATATCTCTGGCGGCCACGTCAACCCAGCCGTGACATTTGGTGCCCTAATCGGAGGCAATATTTCTCTGATGAGAAGCATTTTGTATTGGATCTCACAATTATTCGGCTCAGTCGTTGCTTGCATGCTTCTAAAATTCGCCACCGGTGGATTGGTAAACGATTTTTAAAAAATAGTGCAACCTAGCCGATCGATGACACTTGATTATTATCGCAATATCATATTAGAAATTTTCTTATTTCCGTCTCGGCCATAGTAATTTTTGTATTCCTTGCGCAGAAAACACCCGCATTTGCTCTGTCCTCCAACGTGTCCGTTTCAAATGCGCTGGTCTTCGAGATCGTGATGACATTCGGTTTGGTCTATACGGTCTATGCCACTGCAGTGGACCCCAAGAAGGGTGATGTGGGCGTAATCGCGCCAATTGCGATCGGGTTCATCGTGGGGGCCAATATTCTAGCCGGTGGGGCCTTCGATGGTGGGTCCATGAACCCAGCAGTCTCATTTGGACCTGCAGTTGTTAGTTGGACTTGGGCCCACCACTGGATCTATTGGGTTGGGCCGTTTTTTGGGGCCGCCATTGCGGCCCTTGTCTATGATAATATTTTCATAGGCGATAACCCACACGAGCAACTCCCTATTGATTTTTAGAGGGTTATTTTTTATTTTTCTCTATAGATCATTTATTTTCAAATTTTAATTTTTTGACATTAAGTGAAATAAATTAGTGTGGTAAGAATCGTTCTCAAGAGTTAGCAATATGACCTTAGCGACGACTGATGAACAAATATAATGATGTGATAATGATATAACTTTACACGTTCGACTATTTTATGTTGAGCTTGGATAATGCTTCTTAGAGAGTTATCCATATATAGTCCTTAAGGACGAGACTTTGTGGGATTTTTTGATTTCTCAAGTTTATATTGTAATTTTCGTGTTAATTTTCATGCTATTGTGTTTCTTAAATTGGAACGGTATTTTTGTAGCTCGAGTTTGTCATAAAATAGTTGGAATGCGAAATTAAGTCATTCATCATTTGTTCGGAAGCCGATGAAGATTAAATTTACTCTTTAGTTGTTTTTCCCGTATTTTTAGTTTTTGTATCAAAGTATCAAACACAATTTTTCTTGGTCCGGTTAATTATGTGCATCAAACACAAAGGTCGACGAAAAGAAATGATGAAATACTCGTGCCAAAGTCGATACCTAATCACGTTGGACTATAATGTTTTACTTTTCGCACACAAATAATTTTTTTTTTTGAAAGTAGAAGTAAATTTATTGACATTTATCTTTGTAAACTTTGTTCCCATGATTTCCTCAGCACATTTTTACTCAGAGAGTTGAAAATTGAGGTAAAAAACCAAAATTTGAAGAAAAGTTACAATATATCTCATTCAACTATCATATAATATTGCAATTTTATAAGCTTGCATATATCACACTCTATATAGGCTCTGCAATGCGGTAACCTCGTGCGATGTGGTGCCTCAACCTAGTTGTGGTAAATTCTTACACTCTTAAAAAATTAACACCAATAACTACTACTACTACAACAACAACAACAACAACAATAATAATAATAATAATAATAAAATTAAATTCTTACACTTTTAATTAGTTTTATGTACTTATTGAAAATCACATTCATATGGGAAAATTATTTATTTTTCCTTATCGGATAAAAACTCAATTGGCCCACCATATGTTTTAAAGGCCTATCGCGATTAAAAACCAATAACAGAAATTAAAAAATCCAAACTGAAATTGCTCGCCCAAAATTTTGGGTTCTAATATGTTAATTATTAAACACGGCTGCTCTTAATTGTTAGGTAAATGGTGACTCATACATTACATTGCGATAACAACGTAGAAAAAGATGTATGCGATAAGGTTGACAACTAAATAACTACTCATATCGTTGATATTATTTATTATCTTTAAGTAATTTTCCTACATAAATGAAACATTGACCAATTAAGCGTTACTCACAAAAAGTAGTTTGTTTTGGTAAGACAAATTTCTTTCTTTTTTAATTTTCTATCTTTATTTTTTTTAATTTTCAGGGCTATTGGTATGGCTGCGGGCATATTTAGTAAAATTTCGGACCGCAAAAAAAAAAAGACATATAAGCAAAATTTAGTATTATATATATATATTATATAACTGATGTTATGAAATTCCTGAAAATATATTGCATCATTAATATATGTACAATTTGAAAATTTTCGATGACATTAGATTTTGGAGAGACAACTAAACACTTCCTTATCAGAATAGGTAAAGTAAGACTGCAAATAAAATTTAAATAAAATACAAATTGGATGCATTTATTATAAAACATTATTATGCTGCTCAAAGAAATTGAATTTCACCAAAGGAAAATGATTCATTTGACCGTGTCGTTCTCCTAAAAAAAGAAAATTCATAACTTTCGTAGTTATAACAATTTATTTGGTCTTTGTATTTGAAAATTCTGGATCAACTGCTAATACGAGTAATAAATAGCAATTGTTTGATTATTTATTAAATAGGAATGATTTTATTTAATATTTTTTTGACATTCAATGTAAATAAGTTCCACTAAGACGAGCTACCAAAAGATGTTTGACTAATAAATTTTTTCTAAGGTCAAATAATCCGGAATGACATCCACACCCCCTGATGTTTGGGGTAATGAAAGAAACGATACCCAATTTTTAAAAAGTTACACCAACATTTATTTAGGTTTTCACTCACGTTTTACAGACTCTTGATGTAAATTTATGTACCTGAAATCAACGACAATTAGCGATCTAAATATTTCATTTTTAAATTAGTTAATCAAAGGGTCTAGCTTTAATATTCGGTATAGAAATTTATAGTAGGGAATATAGGGATGTAAATATACTGTATATATATATTTGTTGCATGAATATTTGTTATAGAAATTATTGAGTATCTATAATCAAAGAATAAAGACTGTACAGATATCTATGAGAATTTATTTTGTTCGTTATTTCTATTTTTAAGTAAAGCTGAACAAAAACATATAACTAAATATAGATTACTCATACAATTTTTTTACATATTATTTTCTAAGTAAATCACTACTTATCGACTATTTGTTTATGAAGATTCAAATAAATACTTCCTACTTTCACAAATAATTAGGTCACTTTCATTTTTCAAAAATCCAAAAATAATTGCTTATTTTTATTTTAGGTGGTACAATTATTATAAAAATAAGCATTCAACCAAAGTTGCTACCACATAGTAACAGAAATAAGAATAAGATAAAAGTTCATAGGAAAATATTAGTAACTTATATTTCAATTAAAATTTAAAAATTTACTTTTAAATATTTTTATTAAATTGTGCGTTAATCAAACTCGTACTGTTATTAGTAAACGCTTGGAGTAAATAAACTATTTGTCTGCTCACGTGGAAGATGACAAATCCATGCAAATTGTTGTTTGTTTGACTAATTGGAAGATTAGATCAACAAGTCAACACAAAACATAACCTACTTCACCCACTAGTTGTTGTACTTGCATTATATATGTATATGTATATTTATGTGTATATTTAAGTGGAAGATATTTAAGTGGAAGATGAAGAATGCCTTAACATTTTTTCAAAAAAATTGTAAAGGTGAGGAATAATTTTTCAGTTATAAAAATAAATTTTATAAATAAAATTATAAAATTATGTTCAAATTTTTTTTATTATAAAACTTTATTTTTATTGCTAAAATTATTAATTCATCCTTGCAAGAAACCCATTTTCAATCAAGTCAAGTGCACGCCATCCCAATTCAAAGTGTTTAATCATGTTGATCTAGAAGTTGAAATGTTGGCCCTATGACTAGCTTCTCCCATATACTTTGAAAGGGAAGATTAAGAGTATATGACACTTTCTCATCATGAAATTTTTGACATTTTCATAATATTGCTAATGGTTTCTAAACTTTAAATTGTATTATTTCCGTGCGATTTATATAGTCATTGCACTTTATATTCAAAGACTTTGGAGGCAAAATAGATTGAAAGTCAATTTAAATGTCGTAAATGATTCAAAAAATTACCTAAATACTCCTTAATTATCATCCAATATCTATTTTTTTTAGTTTCTTGGGTAATAAATTTTATAATTATTTACAAAAATAAAATATTTTCCTTAATATATGATTTATTGGCTTCAAAGTAAAATAAGGCAAGAAAGTTATGGATAATATGATCTTTCCACATATATATCAAGACTTGAGGGGAAAGTGTAATTTCAAATAGCTCGTGGGGTATTATGAAATATTCAGGAATCTCATGGGGGTAAAGTGTAATTTACCAAAGATTAGTTAGGAGGATTAGATAACTAGTGGAGTGGATCCACAAATAATCAACTTATCAACAATAAAGTTTCATAATTTTAATTTTAATTGTAACATAAAACCATACAACTCATTGTTCCTTTTCCCTCTCATTTCATAACAACTCTCAGTATTCACAAATTATAAAGATTATTTCTCTTATAAGAACGAAGAGTATTAAAATTCATTATGAATGCAAAGTTCTAAGGATGCGATTGAGCGTGCGCCTATTAAAGTCTTCAACATTTGTTTGTTCCCGACATGTTTAGTTTACAATTTCTGCGAACAAATATTAAAGTTTTCAATATTTGTTTGTTCCCGACTTGTTTCATTTACAAATAATTCTGTCTGTGAATAGAATGTTAGACAAATATATAATGAGTATAATACGATAAAATCATTGCATTTTAAGAACGAGAAAGGTGGAATATTGGAATGTAATAAGAGATGGCAATGTACTTATATGAAAATAGTGCACCCAAAAAAGCTAGAAGTACATTAATTTGGATTAATTGAGAAAGAACCATAGAAACTTGTATAACCAACATAACTACCTCATCACATTGGACAATTTTCCAAGTTTGACGAAAAGCATTGACTAATCTTTTGTGCATAGAAAATAAAGGCCCTTTATAATAAATATAATCCTCACAATATGTAGATGCTATGAGTGAGATTTCTTGACAATTGAATATTCAAAGTATGACTTTGCCTTTTAATTTCGTGGCCGGCAATTGCCCAATTTTATTTTATTTTTTTGCTTCACTTTGTAAGTAAAAAGGTATTTTCGGTATGCCAAATTATTTTTAAAAAAATAAAAAATAATAATTTTTAGTAACCGGCAAAACCCGTAAAGATAGAAAATTCCTTTTTTTTTTTTTTTTTTTTGGGAAATTTCACATAAATTCTTTTTTGCCTCTTAGTCCTATTGAATTACTAGTGCCAAAAGAAACTTAGGTCTCATTTGAATAATTGTTCAGTTTTTAATGTTTTTTCGGTTGACGTGCAAACTTTTTAATAGTTGAATTTTTTGTTTCCAAAAACCTACTTGGTATCAGTTTGTGTATAATAATT
>MKEJ01087764.1:0-13826 GCA_001753735.1 Embelia ribes
CTCTCTCTCTCTCTCTCTAACATCAATCATCTGAGTAGAAGAGAAGAGAAAAGAAGAGAAGAGAGGCCCAAAGTGACAAAATAAAATAAAGAATGCCACATTTTCCTCCTTCCCGCCTTTTGTGGGACCCACCTTGCCACGTTCGCATTGTACCAAATATTTTTTATTTCCATTTTAATTAAATTTTGATCCCAGGTAAATAGTTTCAAAAATACTAAAGATTATAAACGAAATACATCTAATTTTATTTATTAATCCGATTGAAATCATTTTGGCTGACCTTTCAATGCTCGTATTCAATTGAGGCAATTTTGGTTTTAATCGAGGGGTTTCAAAAATTTTCCACGGAAAATTTTTATTCTATAATTTGTATAACATGTATATATTATTATACAAATATTAAAAATCATGTATTTATTTCAATTAGCTCGATAATCTAACAAATCTAGCTACTATATAATTTAATTGAGCTCGAGATCAACTCATTTATATTTAACTGAACTCAAGAAATTCACCTCGATCCCGTATCAAATTGGCGTACAGTGCCAATTTGATTGGCAATGCATGCTACCATTCTCCGTTACCATATATTTCAAGAAGGTTGGGAAAGTCCTCTCACTATAAGAATTTTTTTATTTTTTTATTGCAAGGTGCATAAATTATTATTAATAGTTTTTTTAACTAAAAAGAGTTATAGTATTTTTTTTTAATTTATAGTAATTTATTCTTAAAACATAATAATTTCATATTATTATTTTTTTTAACAATTCCTTATAAATTAATTTATGTATTGAGTTTTTTTCCAAATGCTAGACCATATGTCCAAAGCATATTTTTAGCAACTTGGAATAATTTTAACAATTGGAAACAGGATATTCGTTTGGCTAACAAAATAAAACATGTGAAACAAGGATTCTAGTGTACTATAATACTATTCCTTTTTCAATGTAGGAAACTAATTTGGGATTAAAAAAAATGTTAGTCCTTTTTTTGTTTGTGATTTTTGGAATGATATATGAGGGAGTATTTGTTACTGTCTTTGGGGCCGAAAGTGTAACATTGAAATGTGTGCAAATAAAGCAAAAAGATAAAAATAAATAAATAAATAAAAAATGTAAAGGACACACTTTTGTACAAACTTACCCACCAAAAGGAACTTGTGTCCCTGTTTTTTTAGCTTTATGCCATTATGAAAATGGGTAAATTTTGTTAATTGTCGGATTAGTAAAGTTTACACCTTTTTCACATTATCTTTACTCGAATATTTGTATTATCTCATCCTTAAACCATTCGTAATAAGAGCATTAATATCTTTTTCGAGTTGTATGATACATATGTATTATGAATATGGGATCCACAAAATAACTACCAAATATATCTATATAAAGCTTTTATACAATACTTATGTACTAATTCGTACATCGAAGTTATATAAAAACTTTTCTCTTTTTTCTATCTAATTTCTCACAGGAAAAGCCTTGAGTCTAACATCAGTATTTAAAAAAAAAAATGTTTAGGAGATTTGTTATGATAAATTTCTTGGTGGTAAATCTATCATATATGTTTTCTATTAAAACATATATTTTTTCTTTTACTAGAAATGAACCTATCTGCTTCAAAAGCAAAGAATATAAAAGTTTATTATCTACTTTTCATTCTAGTTGCCACATATTCGCATCAATTCTGCAATCATAATCCCAATAAGAAAAAAAAATTCTTATTCAAATATCCAAAAAATAATCACCATCATAAAAGGATTTCCCACCAATGTGCAATATATTATCCTAATTAGCAATAATATTTTAGAAATATACTCATAAGAAGATAAAATCAAATATAATTATACCAAAATAAAATTTCACTAGATAAACCGTGTATTGAGTGGACTCCAGCACAAGTGAAGTTTTATTCTTGTTTTTGTTTTAAAAATTAGATATATACAACTTAAAACTTACGCCTTATTTAAGCTCAAATAATAAATAAATTCAGCTTTTATTTAAGCTCAAATAATAAATAAATTCAGCTTAAAAGTTGTACGATCAAACATAGTTCAACTTTTAACCAAATAAATTAAAAGGCTGAAGCTTATAAATTGCAGCCAAAAAACCTATTTAGAAAGGCTGATATGTACAATTTTTTAATATATTAATTTACAGAGAAATGAGAAAGAGTGAATGATATAAAGATCTCAATCTTGTCGGTGGAGATTCTACATTTGTGACCCTTGTTAATTGAAAACACAATCAAGTCTGCTATGTGATTTTTACTTACAAAGCTACCAATTTAACATTATGTTAAATTTTCATGACACAAAATTAATAAAACAGTTTTGTAAAGTATCATTCAAAAACAAATATTCTTCGAACCAAGAAGTTCAACTCTATTCAGAAAATTTACATCAAAGTGGAAAACACAGGAAAGAAAAAACAAGCTTTTAGAAAACGAATGTCCTCTTTATAGTTGCAAAAACAATCCAAGACTGATCGACTATACAATGTACAGAGAAACAAGGCAGCATTAAAACAAGCTACACTATGACAAGAAAACAGAACACTACATGCCTTGCTAAGAAACTCCTCCAGGTCATCAAACCATTGTCATCAATGGATGTAAAAAAAAAAAAAAATTTTAAAAAATAAAATTGAAAATAATCACTGGAACTGAACCAGTTTCCTTTTCAGATTTGTCTGCACGGATTAATTTAATGTGCCTGTTATCTACTTGAACCAGATAGCAAAGAGAGAACCTCGGTGTCATCTAAGTTCGACTCTAGTGCAACCTTAAGAGGAGTTTTGCCTTCATTGTTAACGATATGCAAGTCCGCTCCCCTGCAGATAAACATGAAACCCTGTTAGCCGAAGTAGGTATTTCTTATCTGCAATACACGACAAAGAGGGAGTTTTGTAGGGGAAAGAAAAGAGTGAAACTGCAATTTCAGTTTAAGAATATGCAAGCAACTGAATTACTCTTGCATGTTTCAATAGCCTGAGCGTGCTTTGTTTTCCAAACATTTTGCTTCCAGAATGGGGCAAGGCCGCGAGGGACGCGTATAGAGATTTGATTCAACAATGATCCATATAGACAAAAGTATTTACCTTGACAAGACCAGCTTTATACACGTCGCATTGCCTCCAAGAATACAATGGAAAAGCGGTGTTTCGTCTCTTGAATCGGTAGCATTAACGTTGGCACCATATTGTAGGAGAAGCTCCAGCATAGCAAGGTCTGCAGATTGACAAGCTAAGTGAAGCAAAGAGCAGCTCTCCATATCATCGTCCATTACGCTGCATTCGTTTGTTAAGTTTACAGGTAGTTTTAACGGCGACTCTCTGTTTGAGAAACTACAAGAGTTGTGATTAAGCCGTGACGACTGCTCTTGCAGCTGCATCACTTTAGCTAAAGTTAACGATTTACATGATCCTTGACTGTGGATAGCATTTACATCTACTTCAGAGTTGACAATAAGTCGATATACAGCTTTCTTGTCATTGAGACAAACAGCTTCCCAGATCTGTCGTGCCACGTCACCCTTATCTCGCATCTGTCGAACAAATTGCTTGTTGGAATACTGCAACAAAAGTGACATCGTTGAATTTCAGAAATGGCAATGTAATAAGAACAAGTTTCCTTGCGATCCATGGAATTTAGGAAAATGACATCTTGAAAGGTATCACAAGGTAAAGAATACAACACTGAGAAAATGAAACCAGGCAGCCGTAAAGGCCATATCATGATAACATGTTTTTGTTCAAAGCCATGTGCAGTCAAATAAAAGGCAAAAAGACAAGAGAAGAAAAATCAAAGAAAAGGGCCACACCTTTGCATGAATAAATTTCTCCTTCATCGATATAGAATCAGCTTGATTAGGCTTCCCAATAAAAGGCAATTGTGGCTTGCAAGACTTGTACAAGCTGATAACAACGGAATATCATTAATATTCAATGTTCACACTCCTTTAAAGAATCTAAATGACTTCACATTTTTTTTTTCAGGATACGTACTCAGCATGGAAAAGATCACATTCACTTCTTGAAGGCACCAATACATACCCAGGATCGACTTGAGATCCAAGTCTCGAAGACAACAATTCCTCCCAGACCGAGTTCGCAAAGTTATTCCCCAAAGACTGGAACAAACTTATCACTGAAGGCTCCCACACTTTGACATCAAGTGTCAAAGACCTTACCTGTAAAAGAAAGATTACAAATGAGAACAAGACAGAGCTGGATCATAATATTCTCTGTTTTTTTCACCTTTTACCTCTTTAATAATAAGGAACTCTAGCAATAACGCATCACATCTTAAATCGTACACACATATATATATGTACATATTTATGTATACACAGAAAGAAAACCTTGTACATGCCTTTAGTCATTCTCAAGACCCAGCTCACAAAGTATTTCAAAGACAAGCTAAATTTGTTCAGTTGCTCTTGCTCAGACACGACAGTTTCGAACAATTGAACCTCAATAATTGAAAGTAAATTCGCATGTGCCTTACGAGGTATACTCCAATTAGAAGTGGGCAATCTTCATTTATTAGATTTTACACCAACAATTTCTTCAGCACTCAGTAATTACGGTATCAAACTGCTGACAAACATGAAAGAATTTGTCATGAACTGTACACCCAGGGATTTTCTTCAAGAGTCCGGAATTTACACGATTAGTAGATAAACAACAAACCACAATTCAACAGAACCTTCTCTATTTTTTTAAACCAACATGCACGGAAAGTAAAATTGATACCATACCAAGCATGATCAGGAAGTCAGATATTTGCACAAAAAGAAAGTTATTTACCTTCGATATGTGCACTCCAAGGTTTCTGTGAACGCCAGAACATTCAATGCAGATGAGCACACCAAGATTTAAGGATGCCCAGTCTGGCTCAGGGGCACCACAATCAGCACATCTATCATTGCCTGCTACTTTTCGCAACACCTCAATTGGTTTCTCGCTTTTTACACAAGGACGTAACTGTTGTGAGTTTCTCAATGTGCGCTCGTTATGCCCAAAGGCAAGTCTCTGAGGTGTATATTCTTCAAGTGTAGCAGGATCAAAATCGAAGCTCTCGAATGAACTAGTCTCACTTGCAGATTGATGGTGCTTACTTCCCACGGGACTAACAGGAATACACTGTAATAAGAACGGTATTAAACAGTTGGGTACAAAAATCAAGAACACATTACTGTATGTAATATACAGACTAAAGCTACCCTCTCAGGAGTCTGAGAACTCAGTAATGAAGCAATGACCCCGGTTATCTTCTCAACCCAGTCCATCTGATCAAGGGCACTCTCCGCCTGCACCGACAAGCCAAAACAATTAATATTATAACTTGAGTAGCTAATACCCAATAATGTTAACCGCCCTGATTCAGCAAAGAAATGGTATCGGTATTACACATCATACACAGACCTGCAACATGTAATTCTTTCTTGGAGATATAATCCTAAAGCAAAACCTCAAATCTGACTGGTCAGCATCAACTTTTATTGTTGATGTCAGCAGGTTCACGGTGTGACGAGCAACAGATTTCTCATCGTGTACTCCTCCACGGTAATGAGAAGAAAGCCAGCGGCTCAGCAATCCAGAACCAAGTTCAGAACTATTTCTCTGACCAGAAAGATGGCTGCCAGATCCCTAAAGAAAACTCCTTGATAAAATAGATAAAAGGCGAGAACAATAATTGAAAACATGTTAAAGCCCATATTCCAATTACTTACAGATGGTTTTGTGTTCTGTTTCCGGTAATAGTAAAGCATTCCTCTGCTATCAAGGACAAAAAATCTTCTTTTCCAGTCACCTCTCATATTTGACGAACGTTTTGAAAGATAACCTTGTCGAATAGTTTGAACCTAAAATCATTCGTGCTTAAGTCTGGTATTTCAGGTGCAAAGGTACGAGGGAGAAAATATTTGGCAATAATGGGGAAAGATAATAAAAGAATAAACTGATCATTTAGACTTTTACCTTTCCCTTTATAGCAGATTGCATGACTGCTTCTATCATTTTATGTGAACTTCTACCGATCGCATGTGTACCATCTCCATTTGAAGATCCGTTAGAACCATTTGAAGACCATCTGCTCTCTCGCTCAACCTGCCTTTTATATTCTTGCATTCTTTCATTTAGAGCTGCTTGCTCATAGTTGGATCTTTCTCTTGATTGTTGTGCATAAGTTAAGACCTGATTGGAGCACATGATACTTCACTAGTTTCAAGAAACATAACTAGCTCTAAACTAAGAAACACAATACAATGTGGATAGGAAATACAAAGATATAGCATTGACAAACAGCCACAATTTCAAATGTTTTAACACTAATCAAACTGAAAGCCATAATCCAAATCTTAACGAACTTACAGCATCAAGTAAGGACAAACCTGATTTATATATGGCTCCATCTGATGCAACAGCTCATAACCCTAAAAATATTGAAGGTTTAAGAACAAATAACATCCAGAACAAGCAAAAGGGGGGAAAAATCAAAATGGAAGTCCTCCAAAGTTACCTGTTTGAAGTAACGAAGGTGAGCATCCATTGAAGCACTAACAGCTTCCAATAGTTCAAACCTCTTTTTGGCTTCAACATTGGAAAGAGCAGTCACCTGTATATTATGCTCATTATTCAGAAAATCAAATGACAACCAATAATCGTTATAAATGCATAGTTCTAAAGAAATTACTCACCAGACCAAAACGAGCATGCTCAAACGCGGACCTTGCATTGTGAAGTTCCTGAAATATTTCCGATAATTTTACCATGCAGAGAAGGATGGCCACTATAATGTTTCAAATATCACATGCATTTACAAAAACTAGAGATCATTCTAAGTACAATATTAACATTCAACAGGATGCATTGACAGTACCTCCTCCAAAACTGCTGCTACATCACGCTTTGTACCTTTCCTTAATGACAGAAACTTCTCACGAGCCTGTAGCAAGCATTGCAATTACAATCTGCATAAAAATTGTCTATACTAATTGTTTAGCCTACTTTTTAAACTATAATAGTCGTACTTAATTACAAAGAGCTGCTTGATATATGAACCCCTGTCATTAAAAATAAAGACAGCTAGATAACATCATCCATCTCTTTCTTGCTACAAAACAAGCTGATGGGACACAGAAACATCTCTAGCATTTCAAGCTTTGATCAAATATCTTATTTCCGGGAAAATAATGCTTTCAAAAGTCACCTGGTCATAGAGAATGCTAGCCTTGTCAAAACGCTTCCGAGCTTCCTGCTCAAGAAAGCAATGTCAATAAGCTATACAAAAATTAGCAAAACAAAGAGGGGCCTGAATAACATCCAAATTTACATCCAAAGGAAACAATAATGTCAACTTAAAATTAGGATTTAGCAAGATATATAGTACCCTGACATCATGTAGATCTATATTGACAAACTGTAGCAAACGGTCATTGAGTGTAGTCTCGACCTGAATACAAAAACACATAGCTGTCAATGCAGACACAGATGAGTCGCATTGTACAAATGATAATTTCAAAATAGTACAACTGTACAAAAACTATCTTCTTCACTTTCTGGGTGGTATATTAAGGTTGTCATTCTGACATACCCAATAGTCATATATTCAGAAGATTGCTAACTGACTAATGTAAGGAAATTGTGGTATCTTATATAATCAAAGGACACTATACCTGAGATCTAAGGACTTCCTTGTATGTCGCGATCTCCCTCAATGCTATAGTAAACTTTGTCATGACAGGACCTGTAGGAACAAGTAGGAAACGTTTCGTCAGCAACATCACCTTATATAATCCTGAACAAAAATCAGGCACAAAGCAAGCTAATAAAGAGCATATTAAAATATCAGTAATAACTCTTGTAACTTGAGACGTATAATGCTACCAAAAATAATAATAATAATAAATAAATTATTGGAGGATCAAGAATGCTTCTCTACCAAATGAAAACAAAACATGCAAGTGAAGTCACTAAGAAGGGGGCACTCATAACCAGCCCTTTATCATCTTAAAACGAAGTCTGGATCCTCTTACTCCTTTTTTATGCCCCTTCTATGTCCCCTTGGTATTTTTTTTTCCAAAATGTTAAATAAATTAACTTACGACATGTAAAATGACTTCTAAGACCATTAGACATCTTCCAAGTATGAAAACACAATCATTCAATATTGTTATTATACAATTTTCTATGTTTTCAACTTTCTAATTCCGTTGAGTATCTAAATGAAAACTGAAGGTTACTTTGCTTTGTAATGTAAGATTTCCTACTTGCTAGATGTGTAATGGTATTAGGACCCATTTTGCATATAGTTACTTTATTTAGGATTTTGGGACAAAAAATCCTAAGGGGGCATAGTAGGAGCACAATGAAGATGGTAGAGGATCTGGACTCCTTAAAGCATACCTCCAAAAGCCACGCTAATGGGATCATTGTGCCCTCCCCCAAAAGATTCTAAGCTACTAGCAAAAGCTATATCCCCATCATAGCCCTCACCAAGCCCTTCACTGCAAGAAAACATGAAAACACCATTACTTCTTAGCAAATAGAACAACCTGAATAAGATTTGGCAACTAATATAAAGCAAGTATTCATGACTTCCTCCACTAGGCATGAGGAGCAAAGTTCAGCCAATTTAAGTTATCTTAGTAAAACAAAAGAAAAATACGCCGGCTGAAAAACTTCTAAAGCAAATAAGTTTTTGGCCTTTTCAAGTTCGGCTTGCTCTTGATTTATTTGTCTGCTTTTTTAGTCTCCTTCAATTGCAAATATGATAAGAAACAGAAAACATATATGATTCTCTGATCAATGGGAGAAAAATAATAATTAAGAAAAGACAATAGTATGGTGATTACCATCGTTTTAAGACAAGATCAACCTTCAGGAACAAGAGGGCATTAAGGACCTCATCAAAAGTCCACAACAAACGACAGGCCAGATCAAATGAAAGTCACTGTCTCTTGTTTTAACCAAAGAACTAGAAGAACACATAAACATTTTGCATATCAACATCATAAAAATCATTGTGAGATGGCCAGCCGTTAAAAAACCAAATGTTGTTCAATCTGTTTACCTAAAATTGATTAAATTAATTGGGGGAGGGGCCAATTTTCATTTCTAGGATTGATTAAATCTGCATGCATCTGAATACAGACAAGAATTGGTAGATACAAATTTAGGCATTTCGATTTTGATCTCAATGTATTCAAATTGTTTTATTTGTACAAAAACAGCTTTTTCTCAAAATTTAATCTTTTTTCTTCCTATAATTTCGGCTTACATACTAGTCAACAACAACAAAAATAACAACCAAGCCTTTATCCCAAGAATTGTTTGGGGTTGGCTACAAGGAACCAAAATAGTTCCAAGTTGGGTTACGTGAATTTTCCTACTCCACATGTTCATATCTGAGACAACTTGCTCATCTATTTTTCTAGCCCACGTGTCCTTTCATATCACTTGCATCCACGTTTTTGAGATCTACTACCCCTACATCTTCTTTCCTTTCTCACATTAGTATTCCCGCTCTTCCAACTCATGCACTAAAAGGTCTTTGTCGGGCATGCCAACAATACCATAGACTAGTACTGGCAGATAATTTTAGGCACGCTCTCGATTTTGATCTCAATAGATTCAAATTGCTTACTTATATAAACAATTTTCTCCGAAAACATAATCTTTTTCCTTTCTATGAGTTCGGTTTACATGCTAGCTAAGAAGCGCGGATACGGATACGACGATACGGGATACGGTGATACGACAAAGCTTAAAAAAAAGGATACGGATACGGATACGGCTAGGATACGTCCATAAAATATATATTTTTTCAAAATTTTATTTTTATATTTAATGTAATAATTATGTTCCATAAATTGAATCACACATCTACCAAAGATATATAATAATAACTAACCATTCTATTATTTATAAATCATACATTCTATAGTTCTATAATATGTATATGTATATGTATATGTATATGTATATGTATATGTATATGTATATGTATATTTTGCAAATAAGGGCCCAAACATATTTACCTTGCGTCCTTATACTTTTTAAAAAATTCGAGTAATCCCCGCCGTATCCCATCCGTATCCAAAGTGTATCCGGCCGTATCTGATGCTAATGATAATCAGAATACTTCACAGCCATATTCGATACATATCCGGCTGCATCAGAGGTATATCGGAGGCGTATTGGTATCCGATACCGATACTTTGACCCTTTCGAAATATCCGTCCTTCGTAGCTCTTGACTCATAAAACAATATTTGTCACCAATACACCGTTTCTATATTATGAGTAAAGAAAAACTTTTGTGGACAAGTTTGAAAATAAGAGGGAGAGGAAATGGTAGATGATGATGAGTCTCTAATATCGCTCATATACATGCAAGAGATCGAATAAAAGAAGAAAAAAATAATAGATAAATAAACAAGAATTAATTAAAAGTAGAATTTTCGACACAACCTTCAAGGAGCTAAGTTAGGGGGACAGTACTTACATCATTTTTTTTTCTTTACCATAAACACATCATGAGGATACAAGTAATTTAGAAGCCCAAATTGTTTTCTTGATTAATTGTTAATTGTTTATTAATAGAACGATAATGTGGTTTCATCCATGCTTAAAATAGAGATTATCAGTTACGAGTAACCAAAATAATTGACTCCATGACCTATAATATGAAGCAATCAATCAATGTCAGAGGAACAGAAAACATACGTACACTATTAAATGGATTGTCACAAGACACCATTAAATTTTGCCTCAGAGCTATCTGAAATTAATCCCTATGTTTCCTTAGAACACCAAATTGTTTTGCTACATGCATTTGAACTAGTAATGATCATTTAGAGTAAGCAATACCATAAAGCATAAATAAACTAAATGGATTCAATTAATCTCGAACAAACACATAACAATATATATATATATATAATTCAACTGTGACTAAATTGCACCATTAAATCTATTGGAAGGCATCAAATTATCCCAATCGGGAACCCTGGCATTAGAAGAACCACCACTGTGTCCAACTCCAAACGAGCTAGCCCCGCTTGTGGTTGGCAAACCACCACCATCGAGTAAAGAGCTGGGGCCAGTAGTAAATGGCTCACCACCACTACCACCAAAAGAACTATGCCTTGCACTTAACGGCCAACCACCACCAGCACCACCAACGAGAGAACTGGGCCCAGCAATAAATGGCCCACTACCACCACCGCCAAAAGAACTCAGCCCAGCACTTGACGTCCAACTATCACAACTTTCATTAGATCCCTGACCAGCCTGACTTCGCACTACTCCGACACTACCGCCAACTCTGTAGCCACTATGCCCCATTGGAAATGGGAAAAAGCCGCCAAGGCTACCTGCATAAGGAATGGGCCCTGTAAGAGCTGGCCGGCCACTCCCACTTCCATCATAAATGGCGCCCATCAATGGAAGTGGCGCCAAACCGCCTTCCCTACTATGGTAATATCCACCAGTTGGCACACCATAGTTGTGTTGCCCCCTAAGGACCCGAGCGTGCATCTCCCTCTCAGCCTCTTCACTGAAATTTTTTAAAGCCACTAGTGACTGCTGTAGTTGTGGAAGGTTTTGTTTGTCCATGTCAAAGGGAACCCATTGCCGGCCTGGACTCGCATTTAATTGCCTGTCCAAAACTTCTCCATGGTTCCTCTCAAACTCCAGCTGATTCTTTACATTGGCAAGACTTGCATTGGTCTCAGCAACCTTTTGGTTGCGTTCATTTTGAATTTGGTGTTGTATTGGAGTCAATGGTTGAGAGATCCCATTTAGGAACCTGTCAGTCACCAACTGGACGGAAGGATGACCGAAAGAGTAAACCTAAAAAAAAAAATAATAATTAAAATTTGTAATGTTTTTCAACTTGTATAGATTTTTAAGAAACACTAGATACAGAACCTATTGCATTAGTGATCATTTTAGACCATTTTTTCATCTCCGGTAGTAAGGGGAATAATGTTTTGTTTCACAATTGCTAATGTGTCGTGGAGTTTAGAAATATTTTAGTTCATCATTCGAAATTGTGCTAAACTAGTAGCCTAGTTACAAACAATGAACCATATCCAGTGCCGAATGTTTAGTATTGTTGTGTTATGGTGCCGCATATTTGGCATTGGCATAACTAACACAACATACAAAGTTTCATTATTGGCAATATTTATATTGTTTTTCCTTTAACCTTCTTTTTTCAAAATGATCTACTTAATTTCCCAAAAGTTATGCTTCATATGAAACGATTGTATACAATTTGTATATGTTCCCAGATAGATACATAAACAATTCATACATTCGTATATAGAGGTTTATGGTAATAAGCAGATTCCACAAAGTAGGATTACATCATATGCAAGTAAAAAGTTTTAAAATACCAAGTTTTAACAGAATGAGTATTTATTACCTTCCCTCCCGGGGAGAAGACTATGAAAGCAACTTCAGCCCCCGTCAAAATAGTTAGTTCGTGTGCTTTTCTTATAGCACCTTTCCTGCGTTTTGAAAAGGTTACCTGGAGATTGGATTCGTTCTTCATTTTCTCCATTTTAATTTTTTTGCGGCCTTTACCATTTCCATTACCACTACTTGCCATGGCTAAATGGAAATTAAGGGGAAAAACCTGTATATCTCAAATCCGCGGTGAAAATGAAACGATATGAAGTTTTCTTTGTCCTAAAACATCTCTAAGGTCGTATTTATAGTGCTTTAACATTACCTTTAGGGTTGGCTGATTTTCTATTACATCTGGATGTTTGTTGTGTGCATTTAATAAAATTAAGTACGTGCAAGGCTGTTAATTTTTCAAAGGATTCTGTTTCATTTTGAATTTGCTTATTTTTTAACTTTCTTACCTTAAAAATAAAAGGTGGAGTTAATTTTAATGGATTTGTTCCCCTTTGTGAATAATCTTATTGAAGATGGCTTGATTATAAATTAAGTCTTATCCACCTAGTTATAGAAACAAAAAAAGAGTACATTGTCATGTGTGTTGTGTTCACATATATACTAGGCTAAAAATAATTAAAATTAGGGGGGTCACGTCTATTGAATTAATTGTTCATTATATGCCTTTTATTGTGTGTTTAACACAGAGAACAAGAATTGTCATCTTTGCTGTACACGAGGCAAAAACCATTTTGTGTACGAATTTAATGACAACACTCTTTAATTTCATTCTAGTGGCGAAGTGAATATTTGCCTCTCATGCTAAAACATGATTAAATGTTAATTTTTTTTCCATTGTAAATCTATGACAACAAGTTTAACATTGGAGAGATAGAGATTTAATGCACTTGCCCGAACTAAATTTTTTCTATATGTACAAGTCGAAGGTGTTACTTAAACGGTATTGACGCTTAGGAAGTACATATTGCGCACTTCCCTCGGGTTATGTTATGTACAAACTGATACACTATTCTATACGTATGACAAACTACTGATATTCTATAATTTATGTGTTGCGTCTGCATATGACATCGATGAAGAGACGTATTTGCCATGCCTTGGATTCCAAGAAATCCGAGAACGTGATTCTAATAATAGATCGCTGAACAACCAACCACAAATGCTCTAAACTCACCTCACAATCAAATGCAATAGTTATATATATAAATATTATATATATATATGTATATAAAAGTTTTCTCCTTTAATTATATTCACTCTAATCTCGATATTTGTCCTTACAATTACTTGATACATATCCCATTAAATTAGAATTTTGAGATAATAAAAACTTACCATAATATAAAAAATTATAATTAATTATATACATATACATATCAACTTACCATGATAAAAA